>CM070039.1:10695025-10705411 GCA_036250615.1 Ptychadena robeensis
CAAAGATAGTCCCCTGACTGAAGTCCCCCGTGGGACGAACCGCTAGGACAAAATTGAAACAAAAAATAGATAACGCTTTTGGGTGACGACCCGATGGGACCCTGCACTCTGGATTTATAGGACACATTGGAATAGTTTTTACTTAACCTTTGGACTAATTGTTATGTATATGGAACTCGAAATACTGAAGCCGCATGTGATTTCCATGTTGTGTAATATGGGGTACTTGAAATACCGTAGTTCCATTATTGCCGGGTGATTAATTTTTGTAAGACTTTTTGTATCAATAAAGTGTTTGTCAAATATCCCTCGGACTGGCCTATGTTACTGTAACACACCTTAAAAAGTCCACTGGGCTTGGCAGCCCATGGGGGGTAGTTTCCCCCCCCCCCCCCCCCCATCTATCCTGAAAGATATAATAGTTGAAACCATTCAATGATAGTATGCAAAAAAGTACATTTAAGAAGACAAAAAATTATAGAAGATGTATCATTTGAAATGATAAAAATCTCTTGACACTTTATTGGTATGAAAGCTTTTAAAAGTATTATGTTTGTTGTATAATAAACATTTTTATACAATTGGAAATGTGTGTTGTTTTGTAGTTGATACGTTGGGCATTATATTGGACACAGGCTGTTATCACTGTTGTCGCTAATCCAAGCCACGTGGCACCCTCTGAAAGGATTAACTTAATAGAGCACCACTCTTGCAATGACACTGGGGTGAATTTCCGATGTGCTCTTTGAAGATGCCCAATTTGCTATGAAATGAAAGGGAGGGGAGGTGAGGGAGGGGGGGGATGGCGGGACATCGGCTCAGTAAGAAAAGAAAGCTAGCTTCAGAGCATCAGATCCCCCGGGACAGCGAGCAAGACCAGTGGAGTCTGTGCTCAGCGGATCTCGCTTAGGCGGGGCGGTTCCCCACGCTCGTCAACTGGCACCTATGACAATGCAAGAAGTGCTGGCCGAAGATGGAGCCGTCAGAAGCGATAGGGGGGTTAACATTCCCGTATGTTATGACCACAAAAATTCCCACGTCAGTTTAGCCCACGTTCGTTGGGGTGAGTTTGTTTTACTCACATTACTCCCCCAGTAACTAGGATTCTGCTATAAGGGCCCACTGCAGAGGTGAGCCGGGCGATAGTCCCTTTTTTTCAGGCACTCTGCTAGATTTGGGGGATCTCGCCCTCCCATCCTTTGGTGATCCCACAGTCAACCCTGTAACCAATACACCATCACTTTCAACCAGGCTACTACAGGCAACTCAAACCCGCAGCACCACTTGGTGGGGCTACCGCTCATCATCCGTGGGTACCTCCTGCGTAGGTGGACACACCGGTGGAGCGATACTAGACGTACAATCATGCAGGAATAATTGCGCACCCGTGAAAAGGCATTCGACAACGGACCGTAACTTAAATCGTCATTTGGGACCTTGGGTTGAGGATATTGCATGGGCACAGTAGGTGTACGTGAAAAGGTGACAAGAGCAAGGGAATTGGGGAGGAGACGTAACAAATCTGTAGGTACTGGAAGGAGGGGGTTGGGAATATGGGGATCTCGTACCTAACTACGGAATCTGGTACACGCAGAAACCCATTGGGGCAGTAGGACCCCAGGTAGCCGCCCCACTAGATAGGGGGGAAGTGCAGTCCCGGATGGGAAGGGGTTGCCTCGCTGGTGCCTTTGTGGGGGGGGGAAACGACAACACCAGCGAGGGTGCTCGTCGCGGGCAAACCAAGTTAGAACCTCAGAAGACAAAGAAGGTATAAAGAAAGGGAAAAAGGAAAAGAAAAATGGCAAGTGGTCGTAGGGAACAAAACTAGGCCAGAGGGCGCGACTAGAGACTGGTGGCGACAGAGGGGGAGCGTTGTGTAGGTGGACAAAGACGTGAGGAGCTTCGGACGGCAAGACTGGGAGGCCCTGGACTGGCATGATGCAAAGCAGGGACTGGCGGGGCTAAGTAGACGGGGGTGGGCGATAAGGAGAAGTGGTCTACTACGCTCAATACGGCACTAGTCATATAATAGCTGGGATAAGCTTTAGGGAGAGCTGGGAGATAGAATGGGCTTGTATATTAATTGGTCTGTTTTAATGGATCGTAATTTTAATCTCAGAGTGTATGGCTAGCTTTAGACAGACAGTCCATATTTAGCTTGTAAAACTAATCAAAGATCAATTGAGCAAATGTTGATGTGTGTGTCTGTGTGTGTGTGTGTCCATCATTACAGAAATACAAATAATCAGATGAATACAATCCACTAACTCCGCCAGTTAGATGATGACCTAAGGTTTAAATTGCTGAACATAAAAAAAAAAAAAGTATAACATTCTCCTCGAGCTTTTGCCAGAACAAACTCTCTACTGACACTGTTCAGTGTACCTTCCCCCCCTTAATAAACTAAAGCTAGACTTTTGATACAGGTATCAGACTCCTAACTGGGAGAATTTCTCCGAGCAAAGAAACATCTAACAGAATTTTCAGCTCCATTTCATGCTGCTATTTGTAGACTTCCCAGAGCAGCAAGATACTCATAAAAGAGATATTTTGGTTCTCAGTTATTTCCCAAAGAAGAATGTCAAAGCTAAAGAAATTGAATTCTGATTAAAAATATATATTTATTGTAGACTGACAAATGATAAACACGGAGGATTATCATATAATTGCAATTAACCTCCTGGACGTTTGGCCCAAGTTAACTTGGGCTGAGTTTCATGCATCATAAAACTCAGCCCGAGTTAACTAGTAAGATACTCACCTGTCTGCTGGATTCCCCCGGCGGTCGGGAGCATTGGCATGTATGCCGATACTTCCGGGTCTGCCTGGGGTGGGGGTAGGCGGTGCCATAGACCTCCATGTAAATTAAGGGACGTCGCCCTTTTTCAGCATAACTCCGGCATCTCCAGTGATGCCGGATTTATGCACTGAACCTCCGACCGGGCAGGTAATCATGGCGGAGCATGTTGTGCTCCGCCGTTATTGCCCGTGGCACGGTTATAAAAAAAATGCCCAGAAGTTTAAGACCATGTCCAGGTAGCCGTTTACTCCTACAAGAGGGCAGAGCCTACATGTTGAGCGGATTTAATTGCTTCGCTATGGTATCTTTTACTGCCAGTTGCATGCCTATAGGCGCTATTCAGCTCTGATATCTCAGAATGGAAGATAAAGTAAATTTTTTTTAATTCTTCACTGATACATGACAAATAAAAAAAACCCAGACATTGAAAAAAAAAAACCCCAGACAATGAGATAAGGCGGGATGAGAAAATGTAAAGTAGAACTCATCAAACTTGATATTTACATAGAGGCTTCATGACTGCTACCCAGGGATTGCTAGAGAGCTTTGACTTGAAAGATGGAGCACAGAAGAAAATATCTGCATGGGTTCTATCAGATGTTATATAGAAAGAAAAATTCTATAAGCAATGGGTGGATCTGAACGAATAACAAGTGAGGCTTGGCTTTAGGGGGACATCTAAAATGGTTTTAAAGCCTTTGGCAACAGTAACAACTCCCAAAATAAGTTGGTAGGCCTCATTAAGGCCTCCATACACATTTAGTTTTTCCCATTCAATTGTCTTAAACCGATCGATTTTTAAGTCGATTGAACCATGTGGACCGCCATCGATTTCTGGACAATCGACCTAAATAGTTTGACATGTTGGAAAATCTTGATAATCGAGTATTATTTTGTTTTGCCCGACCAATTTTCATTTGATGTAAATAATAAGCATATTTATACATTGTGACAGACTGGTCATCTGTCACTGTGTGAATGGACTGTTAGGTGGTGTCCTGGATATTATTGCCCAGCAACTTTAGTTTGTTGAGTGTTTTGGTTTTCTTAAAGGACTTTGGGATAGGAAGGATGGAACTGGGTGGGCCTTACTATTCCCCCCAGGTACACTTAGAGTTAACACCTGGGTGCAGGTGATTGTAGCTTGGTGTGATTCCAAATAGCTACTGAGCCCAGTGGGCCAGGGTTGTCAGAGTAGGAGACCATGGGCTTCTGAGTGTAGACAGGGGACACACAAGGAGTATGTGGCCCAGGCATGTGACTACTTGAGAAGCTGAAACAGGGGGCTCACAAAGAGTGTGAAGCCAAGGCCTGTGGTTGCTGGGAAGCTGAACCCAGGACAAATGCTTATTTTTGACGTTTGCAAAGGATTGGCATTTTCGAGTGACTTATGTTTGGATTTATCCCTGCGATGGCGAGTTTTGTTTGAGCAATAAAAATGTGCAAGAGCCCTAAAGAGACACTTGTATGGTGGATTTACATGTTTTAATAGCTGAACATCCACAACATCCAGTGGCAGACATTTTGGTGTGTTTGCGATCGACTTCCTTTGACTATGCTTTAGATCGAACCAACATCGTTCAACTATCAGTTTTCTATATGGGGGTACATCGATTGCAGTTAATCAATCTAATCAACATTGAACATAAATTACACTTGATTCTGACATCTATGTTTAAAAGCATTTAGATATGGCCTTGTGGCCCTTTCCTGACCTGTGAGCAGCCACAATGTGCAGCCGCAGGTCCTCACTGAGCTCCTTTGTCTTAGTCATGCCCACAAACCAAGTGCAGAGAGCTGCTGTTTTTCACCTGTTGGGTTGATTAAAACAGCTGTTCCCAATTAATCCGGGTAATTAGGATGCTTTAGAACAGCTTGGACTATTTGGAATGGTATAGAACTTTGGATTTTCTCAGACACTGTAACAGTTTGGGAAGGGTATGAATAATGTTAGACACTTTTTGCTGAAATGTAAATAAAAGCTGAGAATTTTTTTTTTCAAAAAAATGCCTCTTGTACATCGTCTTATTATCTGTTGGGAGACACCTATGTCATTAACGGTCAAAAAATAAATTGCTGGTTGAATAGAAGTAATTTTTGTAAAGATTTATGGGCTCGACTGTATATGTACTGTGACAGACTAGTCATCTGTTATGGTGTAAATGGACCATCAGGTGAGGTATCCTGGAAGGAAGCCAGGATATTGTTGGACAACAACAATAGGTTGTTGTGCTGTTTTAGTTTTTTATTTTGGGATTCTGGGTTCTGGGATGGGGGGGGGGGGGGGGGGGGAGTAACTGGGTGGGCCTTCCCATTCCATCCAGGAACTACACCTAAAGGACATCAGGGAGGTGGCTGGGTGTGTCTCAACAAAAGAGACTGAAGCCACTGAGTCAGGGCTCCCAATGTGGTTGGAGTGTCTTGCCGGGCGCAGCAAATACAGGGCACACGGCCCCATGCTGGCGGCTGCTAGAAGGGAGGCTAGTAAGGTTCTTACAGGAAGGTACTATTGTTGGATCGGGCATTTTCAGGACTTTTTTTTGTTTCGTTGATATTAACCCCTGTGAGGGCAACTTTGTGTTTGGACTCTGTTTGGCCAATAAATACGGGCAGGTGCCCTAAAAAGAATCCTGTTCTGGATTGACTTTATTAACAGACGCCATTTGACCTGAACCCCCACAGTACATACATACACATAGAAATAAAAGAGGGTTTACTTTTCCTTTTTATAAGTCTCTAAACACTGTCTTGTATACAAGATGTTGCCATTCAATCTGTGATGCTTTGCAACTGGCTTGCGTTATTGCTTTGTTATTGTTAAACTATTTTGTGCAGGGTTGCCTTTTAAATGTAAACTAATAGAGTCCAATCAGTGTAACATTGTCCTTTTAATTATAAAGCCCTTTCATTGAGAATCATTTTCCGACACAAACAGACTGTTTTGGTATCAGTAATTAAATCATGCACAATATATTTCCCATTTAGGAGACTAGATGTCTCCAACCTAACATGCACACAATGTTCTCTGACGTCACAGCTGAAAAGAAAGCCACATTTACCAAACACGTAACGCTAGAAAATAAAATGTGGGGTTAAAGTACAAGGATGAGAGAAAGAGGATTTGAATAACAGCAAATAATAGCTCCCACACATTTCTGATGCAGACACAGACGCATTACCAGAAATTATTTTCTTAAATGGAGTAAAGGTAAGGTAGGGACTCCGTGCGTCAGTATGAGAATACATGAAAATCTGCTCAATTCTGGAAGGTAATTCAGAACAAGTTTATGAAGTAACCCCATGTCTAGTTTGAGGAGTTGGCCGGTTACACATAGCACAACAGGCCTTCCATCTGTGTTTCTTAAGGAAAATAATCATTCTACCGTTATGTTTTATGACATAGGAGAGGATGTTGGCTATTGTGACCAAGGCTGGATCAGCACAGAATACAGCCAGCTAAAAAAAATCTTTAATCCCATTACCAGTGTGGAGGGGGGAGTAGTTGTGTTACACAAGCCAGTATGGTACTGTCTGCCGAAAACCTTTGATGAAACACTGCAGAAGTCATCACAAAGAACAGTGGAGCGGATGCACTTAAAGGGTAGAGACGGTTCACTTAGCTAAGCAAATCCGGTAAAGCCGGAACCACTTTGATCACAATAATGTGAAATAAATTAATAAAATAAGAAGTAAAAATAGTTAATCAGAAAAAGTAACTTAGACAAGTGAGTGACTGTGTTTGGGTTAATCGACCTGGTCTGTCCCCCCTCATCTGTACACCTTGTTTAACATCCTTTGGTCCTTGACCCCCTGAGGTGCAGCTTTGGAATAGACCCAGAGATCTAACTGTATCTGTAAGTAGACTGTAGACTTAAAAAAAATGCTTAATTTGTGGAGAGCAAAATGATCATGTGATGCTCAACTATATTTGTTCAAAGCATTTTTGCTTTTTCACAGATTAATATCCTCAAATATTTCCTGAAGATGCCCACTGTAAGGGGCTAAATGCGTAGAACGTAGGAGCACAGGGGGCAGGACCAACGTTGTTGGTCTCAAACTTTCTCTGCTTCTGGACTGTTAAGGACACTTGAAAATTTGATGACTGCCATGCACTGACCGTAATCGGCTTTATGAATTTGCTTTTTACTATGATTGTAAATAGTATGATTTGCATCAGGAGTGTAATTTTAACAATCCCAGAGCAGGACTCAGTTTTTGGATAACTAAAGGCCCCCATACACGGGTCCGTTTCCCATCGGATTCCGGGACGATCGATTCCGGGACGATCGATTCCGGGCGCGTGCACGCGAAGGGTCGTCCCGGAATCGCATGAAGCCCACCTTGTCCGTCCGATCACGTCCGATCGTTCAGGGGCCCAGAATCGGATCGGACAGAGAACCAACATGTTGGTCTTTCTGATCCGATTCTGTACACATCAGGGGGAGTTGCCATTTGTGGAGTAAGCGATCGGACACGGAATCGTCCAGGAATCCGTGGGACAAGGTGGTATGTAGCGATCGGACAGACTTAATTGGCCGATCGATCGGACCTCCGATTCCCGCTGAGATCGCCGGAATCGATCGTATAGGTGATCGATCGGCCATGGAATCCGACTGTGTATAACTAGCTTTAGACAAAATCAAGATATATAGTTGAAGTGTTTGCAGGAGGACACATTCCAAGCCAACTCTAATCTTCCATAGTGATAAAAAGCTAAAGAAATTATGTTGGGCATTCAACAAATTTAAATATAGTGTTTCTTTTAAACAGATGAGAATAAAGTGAAAAAGAACTTGGTTTGCAGTTTTATTTGTGCCGATAGGCTGAGATCAGTCAAGGCCCTAGCTACTACATTTAGATACTCATTAGCACCAAGATTGGAGATGAAGCATTTAATACTAAGGAAGATGAAAGTTAGTTAAATTTAGTTATAAAAGTTTTAGAAGAAAGATGCAATTCTACAATTTCTCGTGATGTACTAGCACTGAATTTTTTTTTTATAATTAATCCTTAGATCCTCAATTAGATGAAAGACCTCCCAGAACAATAAAAGATAAGATAACATGAAAAGATCTACTAACTTAAAGCGGACCTACAACCTGTTAGGTCATGAGCTGCAGCCGATACTGCAGAGATCCCCGAATAAAAAAAAAATAACAACTTCTGACAGCAGGAGGGGTGTCTTTTTAAAGACAGCCCCTCCCACTGTGTTACATCTCGCCAAGGCAAGAAATTACAAGCTGCAGGGGTTACTGGAAATTCTCTCCCCTTTTGCTTAGTCACCCAGATGTGACATCAGCGGCACATCTGTAAGACTTTGTGAAGAGGGGAGAGAGAAGCCTCTGTTCACTCAGCCGACAGCTCCATGGATGCAGCCGAGTGCCCCCCTACACACCGGAGCTCCCTGCAGAGGAGTCTCTGTCTGTGTAGGAGTGGGGAGGAGAGTAACATTTCTGCACATCCAACACAAGTCATGACCTGGGAGAACTCCTAGCCTTTCACATATCCCTATTGCATAACTGGAACAGTCTTTTTGATTGTCCCCATCCAAAGTATAGAATGGGAATGGATTGCGCAAAGTGTGTGCATCGATTCGCCATCCAATTGACAAAAGCTCCAGCTGCATTCGAGTGGGTATCGAACCGTGGGGACTCTTTAGATGGTGAATCACTTTGCACACTTTTCTTTCAAACAGGGATTTACCAATATGTTGTTTCCCTGTTCGTTCGACCTTTCTTTAAGCAAGGTCGTTGATGCTACTGAAAGAAAGGGCAGCCAAGTTCGATTTGCAAACAATCAATCCCAGTGAATAAGGATGACAATTGATTGTACGGGAATAGATTGGAAAATCGACCTGTGCATGGCCCCCTTTAGAGATCTGAGAAGGCTCAGGAAGGTGGCTATGAAATGACAAACTACTCATAGCTATCTCAGTCTTCATATATATTGAGGCTTGGTGATACTCTGTCTAATGCCTGCCATACACACCCCGACAGGTGCAGACAGACCAGCTCAGATGAGCTCCGGAATCCAAACGTGATGAACTCATCAAGTTTGCATCCTGGTGCATTATGGGGCTGCACTAGTCGGCCGGCACCCTTTGTGTGCCGGCCATTAGCTTCAATGAAGACGCCGATCTTCATTGAAGTTAAAGGCATCGGCTTCCGAGCTGTGGGGCGACAGGGATCTGTCGCCCCATGTGGGCACACACCGATAAGCGGCCGATTTTTCCGCTGACGCGCGAGCGCACGCCCGTCGGTCAGGTGAAAAATCAGCCACTTAACGGCATCTGTATGCCAGGCATAACCTTCGCTTAGGCATCAGACAAAAAAAAAGATCCAATCTTTGCCAACATACACGGATCATACATGAACAATTCCCTTCTAGACAGGTGTGTTTCATAGCCTTTTAAAGCCACTTTATTAAAGTGTTACAAAATATATGTTTGACATATGAAAAAATTTGAGCTGAATGTGACTACCTGCTCCCAGTCTGTATATAAATCAGGCATGGTTACATAAAAACATTTAATATGAATAAATTACATTTAAAATACACAAAAAGAACAAGATACATTGAGGATCAGCACTGGAGACTCACCCTTTCCTGCTGCATATGGTCATGGAAGTGAAGAGTTAATCCCATTTCCTTCCTTGTACACAGGTAAAGAAAGACAAGGAAATCCTTCATCTAATTCCAATAGTTATCAGTGATGGAGTGCTTCAATTTGAAATCTGAAAGTCAAAATAAATCAAGATATTAAGTGCTAATGCTTTAACAGCAAATAGCTTTCTTGAGCAAAACACAATCTTGCTGCCATTGCAGACATCACGGCACACTTTCTCCTATCTGAAAATAGTTATTAGCCAAATGGAGGGAAGATAATAGAAGAACACTAAAGGCCCCCATACACCTTACAACCTTACCATACAATTTCTGTACAATCAACTTTTCTTCTACCAAAACCATGTAATATAAGGACATTTTTAAACCTTCCAATCACTATGTATTCTATCAGGGAGGACCCGGCACTACATAGCAGTGATATATACCTTCCAATTACTATGTATTCTATCAGGGAGGACCTGGCACTACACAGTTGTTGGTAGATCTAAAGCAAATTTTATGGCTTGATCTTAAGGTGTATGGGGGGCTTAAGGGAAGACAACATTAAAGAATACCAAACCCAATTTATATGTGTATATGAAATAGAAGTACATGCAAATAACCCCCACCCCCAAAATATATACCCCGTTTCCCCCATAATAGCCATCCCCATCAAATTAGTCACCCCCGATTTTTAGCCCAAAACTTTAAAATAAGCCCCCCCCCCCACAAATAAGACACCCACAGATACCTGCCCCTGCCCGAATCTCCCATTTGGGTGGTACAATGGGTAACGGTGTCTCTCCGTCAGGGCTGGCTGCAGCATAGGAAGGACAAGCAAGCTCCCTGCCGTAACGGAGTCTGTTACCCAGCCGTACCGGTAGAATCCAAAAAAAGTGAATCAGTGAAGGGGAAAGGGGCAATGAATGGCACAGAGTGATCAGAAGGGGACAATGAATGGCATAGAGTGATCAAAGGGG
>CM070039.1:10752634-10776735 GCA_036250615.1 Ptychadena robeensis
TATGGGGGGCCTGGACTCTGGCACATTATATGGGGGGCTATTGGACTCTGGCACATTATACGGGGAGATTTGTTTTATAATGGTTTTGCAGCTTCCAGTTTTTTTTTCTTTTCGGAAACGGGTCCAAGTGGCTCTTTATGTCTTAAAGGTTGCAGGCCCCTGGTTTAGGGTATATTTTTTTCATTGTATAGTGGGCAAGACAAAATGAAATGTAAAAACTATGGTCTACCTACCTGTCAGGTAAATATGAAATATCCAGATTTGGTATACTGCACCTATGCCAACATGGCATGGCAACATGGGGAGATATCTACTCCCTTGGATTTTAACCATTGTTTAATATATTGTTGACAAGCTGTATGTACTGTATTGTTCAGAATATAAGACGCACGTTTTCACCCCCAAAATCGGGGGGAAAAATTGCCCCTGGTCGCGCCTTGGCTTTTCTTGCCAGATTAGCTGGGGAGCGGTCAGATGTGAGATCAGCCCATGGCTGGATCTTCCATCTGAACTGTATAACTGCTTATGCCAATAGAGCCCTGCTGCTATAAGCAATGAAGAGAGGGATAGATGAACTGCCATCTTTCCCTCTCTTCGTGGAAATGTAAAACATTCTGCAGCTCCCACAGACACAGAAATAGCAAGATCGGAGGAGAAACTAGACTGCTGTTGGTCCCCCTCCTCCTAGTCAGTGAGAAAAATGAGGTTGTGTGGTGCTGTGGGTGTACTTGGAATAGTAACAGCTACTGGCTGAATTAAATATTGCATTCATTTAATCCACTGCATTAAACCAATGTTTTGTTTTTCTACTCTAAAAACTGCATGCGTCTTATGGTCCGGTGCATCTTCTAGTCTGAAAAATAGGGTATATTGAGCGATGTTAATATTCAACATTTGTGGATTCCGTTTATTATAATTGTTATTTTTATGTAATAAAACATCACTTGACTTTGAATTGCAGCCCTTAAATTCCCCTTGCCCTTGTTCACTCAAGGGAAATCTTGGGTGGTGTGCCTGCGCCATTATCAACTCTTTATTGCCTTTTTTTTTTATTGCTTGACACAGGTTAAGAATGAAGGCCAGCTCCACCCCCTGGAATGCCTTCGCCAGCCCCAGTTTCAGAACCACTGAGCTAGAGCGCACACACTGGAGTAGAGAAACTCTACAGTGTTCTCCCCAGATTTTTTTTTCAGCCGGGCGGCGCGATGACGTCATGACGCGATGACGTCATCGCGCCGCCTGCACCGGTCCGGCGGCCTCTCTGATAGGCTGCCGGCCAGCGGCAGCACACAAGTCCTCTGACAGGCGGCGCCTCCCCATTCTTCAGGAGCGCGCCGCAGCCACTGAAAGACTCCGGCCCGCGGCTCCGGTAGTGTGCCGCGGGCCGGAGTCTTTCAGTGGCTGTGGCGCGCTCCTGAAGAATGGGAGGCACCGCCTGTCAGGCTGCTCGCCGCGGAGAACTTGTGTGCCGGCGTATTAGCAAGGTGCACCTAATAAAGTGGCAGGTGACTGTATATCACACAAACTGTGCATTCGCTTATGCTTGAAGTATAATTTAATACAAGTTTTGTTATTTAAAAATAATGTCTTCTAGCTATACCTGCTATATTTTAATCATTTGTAAATCATTTAACCTCCCGTTAACATGGAGGTCTATGGCAACGCCCACCCACACCCACATCACCGTGACGCCGCACAACCCCACAAATGCTGCAGGTGGAAGCTATTATAAAATGCTTATACAAGTCAGTATAGGTTGGAAATGTTATGTGCGGCCATTTAGTGATGTAGAGTCACACTTGTGGCCCTCCATATCAACTCAGTTGCCCACCACTGATATAAAGGGAGTGCTGAAAACCTCTCCCTCTGCCTCCTGTTCAGCGCGGGGAGAAGACCTATGGGCTCCCCTAGATGGTCCGCCAGGAATGGTAGTTCTAGCTTAGCTATGTTAATGAAGGTGAGGGCACTACTGTGTGTTTAGATATAGAGACTTACTGCCCCTGGTCTCTAAACCAGTAAACTAGAACGCTGACCTTTTTGGTCTGATAAATATACTCACTCAATCGAGTTTCCAGTGACTAAGGCATTAACACATAAAAACAAACAACACACATTATTAATGTAAGCATTTATTTATTGTCACAATGAATATAGCAACATTATATTCACAAATAAAATGAAAAATAAAAAAAAATCTAAATGACTAAAGCACTATAACTTGTAAGATTAGAAAGTAATTTGTAACGCAAATATCCTCTCGCTTCCCATGAACCTTTACTAAACCAGTACGTAAAAGCAGTCTCCTGTCACGTTTCAGTCAGTCAGCTGAGGGTCATGTCAAGTTAGTCTGTGGTCTGTAGAAAGAGCACAACACAGATATGAAAATAGATATCTAAATTGGTCATTCACAGATATTATCCACACACTCTAAACGCTATAAAAAGGCCAGCACCACATTCACTAGTGGACCGTTACATTTCATAGGACATTTACATATATAATTTACATTGTTTTCAGAGAAGTATGGCCACCAGCTTTCATATGTTGAGTTTTATACCATTACCAAGCCTTCTACACATAATTTGATGGCAGCTAGTATTTCAAGTGGCAAGTGGACCAACCTCCAAAAGTTAGACCAGGTGGACTGACTGAGGACTTTCTGCAGCTTCTCTAGGACTGGGCAATTTGCCTAGATAACTGGAACAACTGCTAATGAAACACTGAATGGAAAAGACTAAAAGTACAATAATGGAATGTGACTTTCTAAACCTGAAGCAGCAGAGAAAGCAGAAAAACAAGGTTTATTGGACAGCATCAAAATAACCAACACAAAAGGAAAATAGTAAACCAGGAATGTCAAACTTAAATACACAGTGGGCCAATTTTAAAAAGTTGGACAAAGACACAGCATGATAAAAAAATATTTATATATAACTACACAGGCAATTTTTGACCCATGGGTTACAGTTTGACACCCCTGGACTACACACATACACAGTACACACAGGGATGGGGCACACATGGACATATAAAGTGTACAGTAGTCCATGTATGCACCCATCCCTGTGTGTACAGTATGTGTGGTTTATGTATACCCCCCATCCCTGTGTGTACAGTTTATGTACTTTGCCTACCCCCAGACCAATCCTGGAACCTTCTCCCAAGGCTCTGTCTTTTCTGCAGCTCCCCTATTAGCTGCACTGACCATTCCTCTGTCCAACTCTGGGAGAGGAGAACTACAGGTCTTCAAATACTCCAGGCAACGGGTGAATGCATTGTTGAGTAGCCAAGACTCAGTTCTTTTTCCACCCAGAGTGGGAGCATGGAGGAGTGGCGAGTGTAGCTGGTAAGAGGGCTGCAGAGAAGGTCTAATAGATGTGCTGTGGGATAAAAATATTTGCTTGGCAGGCACCTATGTACTAAATGGTAAAGTAAATCTCAGGCTCCTGCTGAGTGGCCATCAAGTAACCACCACCTCAAAACGTCCCCACACACACACACATGTAGAGTGGGGACCGACAGATAAGCTGTGGAGAGCAGCGTGACAACATCATGTGTGGACAGCGATGGTGATGCCGGTCCCCATTGAAACTAATGGCATCAGCCAGAGATTTACAGAGATTTTGCAGTCGACTTATGGCCGCAAGTGCGCACATCGGTCGATGGCAAAATCGTCCGCAGCTCAATACGTGTGGGGACACCAAGTCTCCTGGTAAAAGATCTCAACTGCGATTACAAAAAAGGTACACACAGCAAATAAATGCCTTGGTTGGCATTAACATTTTTGTGTTGTGTGTGCTTCTAAATATATTAGATGGAATGTTAAAAAAAAAAAAGCTAAAAATTAAGTGTGTAATCAACCTGTTTAGATTTGAAATACGAGGTGTGGATTTAATCACCAGCCTGTCTAAAGTTTAAGATTCCAGACATGGCATTGTGTGGTAGTCACATTCTTAAGACATTGAGGAGAGCAGCAGATATAGAAGAATATAGCAACACTATATATGTTGCTCTACACCAGTGGTGGGCAACTGAGTTGATATGTAGGACCACAAGTGCGGCCCTCATCATCACTAAAGGGCCGCACATATCGATCCAGACCCTCCCACTGTCAACATATCTCATTAGGGGGTGGACCAGATCCCGATAGGCTGTCAAAACCGGACAGCACCTACCCCCCCTCCTGGGTGCAGGACTCATATGTAGACCTGGTTTCCCTGATCAACATTGCCAATTTTATTAACCTCCCTGGCGGTTCACTGAGGTGCAGATTTCTGTACCAAAAGTGATACAGTGTTTTGCCTTTCCGCCCCCATCGGCGTCACCGGTGACGCCGATGGGGGCGGAAAGGCTTTGTGTGCCTGCAGCTTTGTAGAAATGCTGCAGGCACACAGAGAGCCAGCGGTTGCACCTGATTCCGGCACGGGCGCAGTTTGATTTATGATCAGACTGCGCCAGTACTTTCTCCAGGTGGGCGCGTTCATTTTGCAATTGATCACCAAGCGATTACCCTGAATGCGCATGGTGATCATTCGCAAAATCGGCCACAGAATAAAGCGCTATGGCCGGCTTTAGAGGTACAGAAAAAAATTTTGGGGAAAATTTTTAAAAAAAAATTTTTTTTTTTTTAGAAGTTTACACTTGTTTTCTTTTGATTTGGATTGGATAAAACATTTATCCAATCCAATCAAAAAAAAATAAAAATCTAAGAAAAAAAAAAAAAACGTTTCTGTACCTTTAAATCTCCCGCCGCCGGATGACGTCATCGGCAGACGAGAGCTGTTCACGGAGATAGCCGGAGACCTCGGCTATTTCCGGAACGGCTCGTGTGCAGCCGAAGATGCTCCCACTATCAGGAACGCTCAGCGCGAGCGTTTCTGATAGCGGGGACCACTTTGAGCTGGATTATAGAAAGACATTTCTATAATCCAGCTCAAAAGTAAAAAAAAAAAAAAAAAAGATTTTAAAAAAGACCGGCGACCGGGTCCCGCCTCCGTGACATCACACGTCACTCCGGGACCCGGAAGAAGCTGGCGGACAGGGAAGGACAGGGAAGATGGCGGCGACGGAGCAGGTGAGCTCCCACGATGTGCCCGAACCCAGTTCGGGCGTATCGATAGGTGCAGTGTGCCTTTGCCCGAACTGGGTTCGGGCATATCGCTAGGGAGGTTAATGTAGGACCGCCAAAGTTGATTAGGAAAGCTGGGCCAGCGTGTGACCACTTTACAGGTGAGTTGCTATGCCCTATGGATTAACAGTTCGGTTGTGGGGGCCACATGTGAAGCACTAAGGAGGGCCGCCGAACACCCAAAGGGCCGCATGCGGCCCCCGGGCCGCAGGTTGGGCACCTAGGCTCTACACTCTCCATAGCATGTGCACAGGTCTACTATAAAGAATATCATCATTTAACACATACTGGTGTCTAACAGTATGTTGTACTGTGGTGGAATGTAATATGGTAAACGTTCTACTCGATTTTAAACCTTACTTAGGTTGGCCAGCACAGTAATATTTTCTCATATCGATAAGCTTGCAAAAAGTGCAGGCCCACACTTGTTTAATTATAGAGGAATTTAAAAGTAACCCAATTAATTCCAATTTAAAGCTGACCCCCTGCCTATAAAATAACCTTATGAGTTTCTAAAAGTGATAGACTGCCTCAATCAGTAGAGTTTCTTGGGCATCAACAGACAGTTCTTTCTAGAGGAAAAGCCTAGTTGATTTACAAGTTCTCCTTGATGGTAACTTCTTCCTATATATTTTGTTATTGTAGCCGATTTCGTCGCTAACCAATCTAAAAGCAACATCTAGTGATATGCAGACTGATATCAAAAGATAAGATGTACTTATGACTACTCGAGGTTTCTATGGGAAGTCTGTCTGGGGACAGGCAGGTATCCCCACAATGAGTGGTGCAGATGGGTGGGGGAAGTACAGTAAGATACCAGGTGGGATGCAATTTGGTTACCTTTCCAGGTATTCTAGGGGGTGGGGGGGGGGGGGGGGGGCAAGCAGAAAGCCAACAACGAAGCTAGCTGCAAACTATAAGTAGAGCATGTAATGTGTGTGTCTGCATGAGTATAGTGTGTGCCTCTATGCAAATGATGAATGTTTCTGTATATATGATGTATATCTCTGCATGATTGGTATGAAAACCAAATGATACTGGTAAAAATACAGGTAGTGTAAAATGGCCCTCAATCTGAACTTGTATTGTTTGAATTTGGGGCATGGTGCTCGATAATGCTCTAGAATCGGTGGCCCAGCAGGGAAAGTTTGGGACCACTGCCGTATAGAAATCCTAACACCTCTAGATCCTCCACTAAAAAGATCTTCAAATTCAACCCCTTCTAAATCCATTTAAAAAAATCCAAACAGACGTTCGCCTGAAAAAAAATAAATAAATAAATAAAAAACTGCCGGATCAAATTCTTCCCCCAAAACAGTGTTGGCTGATATTTGTACGGTGTTCAGAAGATGTGAGTAGTGTAAAATAATTCTGTCAATCTGGAAGCTAGAGAATTGAATGCTGACACAATGCCAGGATGGCACAGGAGCCAAGAACTCTTCTAATGAGAAACATTATGTGTTGTGTCTTATCTCGGATATTTACCAGAACACTGAAATGAAGACACTCGCTGCTCACCACACTTCAATATCCTGAGTATCACAACACAGGAAGGGACTACCACCACTGCTGTGAGATAGCTTAAGTGTTTGAGGGCCATTGAAATGTTTGCACTTAAGCAAGGTACAGACGGCTCGATATTCGAGCCATCCGATGTACCCTGCAGCAGCGGGATGACGTCACCACGCTCTCAGATAATTACGGTCATGTCCGATAAGGCTGTTTTCCCACTCGAAAACAGTGGCGGGGCATATTATATGGGTCAGATAGATGGCTGTGAGCGTGCACGGCGCTCGAAGCAGCCATCAATTTGGCCCATATCTGCAGGTCTGTACCCTGCTTAAAATGTATCATAAATTTTTAATCTTTAGCATGACTTAAAACTCCATACACCTTCAGATCACTCCATACAATTCCCTTTAGATTTTTCAACAACTATGTAGTGCCGGGTCCTCCCTGATAGACTACATAGTGATTGGAAGGTTTAGAAAGGTCCTCATATTACATGGTTTTGGTAGAACAGAAAGAACAGAAGTAGTAGTAGTAGTACAGAACTTGTATTGTAAGGTATATGGGGGGGCTTAAATGTCAAATAGTTATTTTAAGGATTTTAAAAATGAAAACAGAAGGCTATAAGGAAACAAATTGACTTAATTTTAATAGCTTAATTTTTTTTAAAGGGACTGTAACTTTTCTAGCATTTTGTTTGCTTTCTATGGGAAAAATTGTATGCAGTTCGATAACCTAGTCACACAGGGGCTTATACAAGAATCTGAATATTAAAGCTTTGCCAAGAAGGGCTTCAGAATCTTAACATTGAAATAAATCACTAATTATCCTATCATGTAAAAAGCCAATTCTTGTTTAAATTATTTCATCTGAATGTGATGGTTACTGAAAATAAACAGATTTGTCTTTTATATGATACTGTCTTTTATATTTATATGGGTACTTTAGCATGAATATTTTAACTCGATTCATCCATCACTCTCCTTTCTAGGGGGATCAGTCACTTTGATCTCAGACAAAAAGTGAATAAAGTAGTGTAGTATGTAGTCAGGAATCATTGCTAAAGCCATCACAATGATACAAATGTGTGTGAATGGCCCTGTATGTCCAGTCTGTCTGTCCTATAAACCTCTTTAACCTTCTGAGCGTTCTCCCCGAGTTAACTCGGGCTGAGTTTCATGCATCATGAAACTCAGCCCCAGTTAACTGGAGCCGCGCCCGAGGTCTCACCGTCTTCTTGTGGCGGTTGGGAGCATCGGCATGTATGCCGATGCTTCCGGGTCCGCCCCCGATCGCGTCACCGGTGACGCTAAGGGGGCGGGGGTAGGCGGCGCCATAGACCTCCGTCAAACTGGAGGGGCGTCGCTTTCTGTCAGCAGAAGTCCGGCGTCTCCAGCGACGCCGGACTTTTGTTTACATCCTCCAGCTGAGCAGGAAATAGCGGCGGAGCATTGCCCGTGGCACGGTTATGAAAAACCCGTGCCACGTGGCAAACGCTCAGGAGGTTAACGTGCAACTGCACTTCACCTTCCATTTTAACCCATTATTAGGGATTGCAGCTCAGAAGCAATATGATTTTCTCTTAGACCTTTATAAGGGAAAAATCCCATCTGTCAATTAAAGGGTTAAAAAGTAAACACCCACCCTAATTTGGGGGGCACAATTGGAAACCTATACTGCCTACTGTACCAAAATAAGTTATGTTACGGGCATGCTACAGTGCTATTCAATTAACCTCCTCTCCTCCAATTTCTGTTCCTAAAGGGGTTCCGGAAATATAACCAGATTACTATGTAATCCGGCCTCTCAGCACTTTCCCAATGTCAATGACGCTGGGGATGTGACCCCTGGGAGAAGGTAAGCCAATCTGAGTGTAGCTCAACGTTACCCATATTGGTACTTAAACTTCACTTGGAGTTACCATTAAATGGCACCTGAACATTCTGAGAACACAGCTGCAATGACAATACTGCAGCATACCACTAGCCCGCAATACTGAAAATGGTGCATGTGTTATATGGTATTGCTAGACTTTTCATTTTAATAGGCACTGAAGATATGAAGACTGCTACATCTGAGGTGGTGACCTTATGGAACACTTACCTGGCAAAAGTAAAATCAATATGTTCTCTGTCTCTTATTGGATTCATCTCTTGGAGACTCTGCTTGCATCACTTTCAGCTTCACCCCATTCACCATCTTTCCATGCAACGTGGCAATGGCATCATTTGCGCTGGATAATTCTGCATATTTGACATAGCCAATGTTCTTCCCCGGCACAAGGTAAACATCAATGAGATTGCCAAATCGACTGCAATACAAAAATAATGAAATTTTTACCAGGACCAGGCACACAATGGTTATATCATGCACCTGAAAAGCATTTGAGATTAATTTGAAAATACAGATGTGCTTCTGTGCGTTCGGCTTTTGGTGTTGGGGTGCCATTATAAAATCCCAGCAAAAGCAAAACTGCAAACCATGTGCATTGTGATATGACGCTGAAACACAGTCATGTTTTAGCAGCAAATAACAGAAGATGTGAATTAGCACCGGATGAGACCCTGTCAGCAGTTTCTCCACTAAAAAGAATAGTAGGCATAAAAGAATTCATTTTTCAATGTAAAATGGGTGACTGGTTCCCTCAAAGGATAAAAGCTTCTAAACCTCCCTGGCGGTAAACCCCTACTGTTCTGTTTTCAATGACGTGGTATAGGCAATCAAAGCGGAGTTCCCTGTACTCTGTTGTGTATCCTCAACGTCCCTTCTCCCCTCTACACGTGTGGGGCAAGAAACCGATACAGCCATCACATGGTGGTAAATGGTGCCAGCTCCTTTTGGGTGTCACCGATGATGCACAAGAGGCGGTGCTGGAAGTGATGAGCGAGCCTACCACCATTTAAAAACTCCAGAAACTTGCTGAGAATAGGCAAGTACCCCTTAACCCAGCTTGGGGCAATTTATTATGTCAAACTAAAGCCTTCGGACACTTTGATAAATTTTTTCGGTCCCCATACAAACAGAGAACCAACATGTTGGTAAACACGGTTAGATTTAGAGTTTCACGCATGACAATTGTGCTTGAATTGACACAAAAATCAAGCCATGTATGCCCACTTTACTTTTAGCAGGATTCAGGCAAACTGCAAGAGAGGTTAAGCCAATTGACATGACAGGGGAGATAGAGGAGTACATTCCATCAATGGAGTATGCACAGTAATCAGTAGTCACCTTTGAAATGCTGCCATAAAACAGGTGAGTGTATGAAAAAAAATGCAATGATCCGTCTAATCATAAAACACTAATGATTTCCATACATTACGAGAGCAAAGTGTGTATTTTGGAAATTCTCACCAGAAAACATCTTCTGCAATGTCCAATGGCAGTGGGTGAGGATTGAAGACAACAAACAGCCTTTCCTTGGAGTGTGCATCACTGGGAGCCTTCTTTTTGTATGCTGGAAGGGTAGCGTCTGTCTGAAGCTGAGAAGAGACGGGGGACGCATATGGTCGATCATAGCCCTGCAGATAAAACAGATTCACTTTGAATACCCAGCTGAATAACTCTAAAAACTACGCAGAGCTAAAATAAAACCCACACGATGCTCTTAAAACTATGAAAAAGCTGAATGCATTTCTAGAATTTAACCCTTTAAATCATTGGAAGGCACTGTGCAGTCTACATTTTTGTCAGTTAAAAATAAGAGTGAGAAAATGTGTTTGAAACCCAAAGGTTAAATTTACACTGTAGTTCCCGAGCTGCTGTCAGCTGTGAAGGAAACGACCTGCTAAAATGTGCAGGCGCTCGCAGGTCGTCTTGATAAGGACTAGAGATGGTCGAATTTTGTAAAAAAATTTGAGTTAATTGCAAAGCCCCTGAACATGCTATCATCACAAACTTGCTGGAGATGTAGAGAAAGGGTTGGGGGTATACCACAAATAAGAACTTCAAAGTCAAGTCAAAATTTCGAATATCGGAATTTTGATTTTAATTTTTTACTTTATGCAAAAACGACATATGCTAGAGCCACACTGTTTTTTCCCCAAATGTTCCCCCAACCCTTCGCTACATCTCCAGCAATTTTGGTGATGATACCATTTCCTGAGGCTTTGCAATCACCTCACAAAGTTAGCAAGTCGAAAAATTTGACCATCTCTAATAAGGACACTATGGAGGTCCTATCAGGCGAAAGACCGAAAACGGACCGGTGTACAGCTAGTATTGCATCCGCCGGTCTGTTGCAGTTTATGGTCGCTTTCGTGTAAATAAGCCCTAAATCAGACACACTAGATGCCACCAAATGATAATCAGATGCATTTTTGTGAAGTAAAAAAAAATAAAAACACTGTTTTAAACACTGTGGGGGATTTCACAGGTGACAATCCAACTCCTATCACCTAATCAAGCCCCAACTACTGCTTCAGCAAATCCCTTACAAGGACAAGGATTTTGACCGAAACACATACACACATCAGTATGCTCAGTTGGGTACAGAAATAGTTTCAAGTTACAGAAATAGTTTCTTTGAATTTGTAGGAGCTCTTTTCGGAAGCAAACCAAGTTTTACGTGGTATTCCCAAATTCCACCAATAGGAATGTCCATAAAAAAAAAAAAAAGGACATTTTAAAAGTGCAATGCACCCCAAAAGAAGTGCACCCCAATTTTTCCTACCCTTTAAGGGGGGGGGGGAAGCATCTTATGGTCCAAAATATAGTGTGGTAACAGGATATTTGTTTAGTGTCCCTGCCGTACGAACATATGCCGCAGCTAGTTGCGACTGTGCTTGAATCGCCGCAGAGGGGAGAAATCTGTGTGTGACAAAGCCGCCGATGATGTAATCTTTACATAGACTGCAAGTGTTCACCTTTTGGCTGAAGTTGTTCATGCATTAAGGTTTTTCCGCAATTAATTTTAACACTTCAAATAAATTTTTCTTTTTTTTTCCTGCTCTAAAACTGTGTGCATCTTATGGTCCGAAATCTATGGTACATGAAAAGTAAGGTGCGCTAATAACACTTACTTAAGGCCCCCATACACCTTACAATCTTTCCATACAATTTCTGCACAATCAAATTTTGTTCTACCAAAACCATGTAATATGAGAACCTTTTTAATCCTTCTAATCACTATGCATTCTATCAGGGAGACCACTATACTACACAGTTGTTGGCAGATCTAATGGAGATTGTATGTATCGATCTTAAGGTGTATGGGGGGGCTCAAGTGTGCTTAAAAAAATGAAATTTGGCTTACTCGGGTCAAGAAATGAAAATCACAGCATTTTGTAGGTGGTTTAGGAGTGAATTACAAAGCTCCTGAACGTGACCAAATTTGCTGGAGATGTAGAGAACGGTCGTTGACACACACACGTAGTTTTTGCATAAATAAGGTTCAAATTTCAATTTAATTTGAACTTATTTTGTGCAAAAACTTTATATGCTCAAGCAATACTTCTTTACAATGTTCCCACATCCCTTCTCTACATCTCCAGCAAATTTAGTGATATTATGTTCAGGGGCTTTGTAATTAACTTACAAGTCTACTGAATTAAATAACATCTCCTAACAAAAGCACATGTGCTGTGTATTTCTGTACCTTCGCTGCTGCATTCTTTTCTCCTCTCGGATCTAATCAGTCCCTGCTCTCCTTTTTCCTAACTGTCAAGTCAATGGACGGCACCAGGGAAAAAGGGAGGGGAGAAAGACTCTGCTTTGTCTCGCTCTGATCACTTATTGCTCCCCCTCCTGCTAGGTGAAGTCTATCAAGGGAGAACAGGGAGTGATCAGAGCAAGACAAGAATTGAGACATGCTTCTCTCCCAAATCCCTGGACAGTATACAGTTTGGGAATTTGCTCTACAAGATAGCATGCAGTAAATTCTCATGGCGACCAATTGATTGCTTTTCCCAAGCACACCTATCATATTTTGCACTATAAAGACACCCTATAGCTTTGGATAAAAAAAAAAAAACATTTAAATAGTCAGACACAGCCATTTATGTATGAAGAGAATATATAGCATGTTCCAGTAAGGTTGGCAGGTCTGGTCCATGTAGTATCCCCCCTGTATTATTCCAGCCAAGCCAAAACACCAGTACCAGGAGATAGAGCTTAGTTCCAGCAGAATGTGCAACTTCATCATTTGTCTATACACTAGCAGTACCCATTCTCTGAACCCATGACCAACTCATGGAGAAACATTTTACAATCTGGTATTAAAAATGTACCCATGAGAAGCTATTGCCATATGGGAGGAGTCTGTGCCACCATTTTTAGTGCAATGCAGATTGTCAATGTAAATACACAACGCACGCTCTCAAAATAGTTTAAAATTCACCCAGATGGTTGGTCAGTAGGTTCAGAGAATTGGTACTGCTAGTCCTAGTACAGCTAAGATCTCCCTCTTGGCAGTGGGCTTTTGGCTTGGCTAAAGGGACAAGAACAAATTTCATTGTCGTTAATATAGAAAAGTTGCATCTTACATTCCGAAAAAATGGCAAGCTTTTTTGTAAAGCTAAAAACCCAGCATTATATTAAGTTATTATCAGATGAAATGATGAAAAAAAAAAATACTACTACATTCTTCAATGTGCCCAAAATCTATATAAGCTATGAAATACAGCTGCCTCAGAACAAATAAAAAAAAATTGTGTTGGGTCAGGATTTGATTTGCAGATCGATTTGCTCTCCTTGTGTAGGATGTTCATATGTTCAGCCTTGAATGCCTTTTACAGTCAGGACAAGAAAAAGGAGCAAATGCCAGCAAGATGCAGGATAAAATAGACAAGCAACATCAACTTAGAGCTGGACACAACATGGAAGGGAAGCGGTGATGAGAGAAGTAGTGCTGTTGTCATGGAAACCTTACAATGAAACCCAAGAACAACTAATAAATGAAATGCCTAAACCAGCGTGACATGAATTATGCCCCCTCAGTGCCACAGGGAGAGAAGCTCTATGTTTGAACTAAATGGGGTCTTTTCAAAACGCTATGATACACATTTCCTTAAGGCTAAAAGAAAAGGAAGACCCTTAAAGAGATGAGTCTTATAGTATATGTTATCACTACAACATATTTACACCTACTGATGCATATTGCGTTGTTCCTGGCCATTTATGTACAGGCCCCCAAAGAGATCCTGTAACCAGAATATTAAATTTAAAATAAAACTTACCCAAGTTATGTGTATTTGGTACTAAAGGTACCACTTGGTAGGTCACTGCACCGTGGCACGACATCATATAGCCCAAAGGGCACTTGGGACATCTGCTATCCCAGGGCACTGATCAGCATAGGACCACCCCTGCTGGGAGGGGGGGGGGGGGGGGGGGGGGGGGGCTTGAATGGGCAGAAATGGTTTCAGTTCACCACTACTAAACATACTGGCTCCGGGAATAAGGAAGTGAGGATGGCAAGTAAAAATTTTTGTGTACCAGTTTTCCCTGATGTAAACTGTTGACATGTGAGTAATATGTCTATGTAATGTATGTTCTTTTTTTTTTTTTTTTTACAAGTTTACAACCTCTTTAACAGTAAAAGCCTCCCCTGTGTAGCTTTCCAAAAGTCCGGACACAGATGTCACACTACTGACTGACACTGCAGTCAAAAACTATTACAAATGGGGGTCTTCCACATCATGATCTCTACATCTCCATAAATGAACTTTTACCATTGTATTTTGCCTCAACATGCCACCTGGCTCTTTGTAAAGAACGGATTCCTTCAGTGAGGCCATGTGTCCACTGCCGATTCCCTGTGCAAAAAAAGACATTTGTGGATTATCTTCAATGGACATGTTTCTCGGGCAGCACCCTGCGGTGCTGCAGGGAAGATGTGGCGTTCTGCAGCTTCGCAACAGCACCGCTCGGATAACGCAGAGTGGACACTGTCCCATTCAGCAGAATAGCAAGCGTCCTCTGCATCTTCACCACTGCGGACGTGCGTCCACCGCAGGGAAAAAACAGCAGTGGACACAAGCCCTGAGACTGCTGATAGTACAAAAACTACCCACAAGCAAGGCTTAATTCCAGTGAATTACAATGCATACTTATTTACATATTACAACACCTAATTACAGTTATATAATATAGACAGAAAAAAAAGCAACAAATCCTGGATGCTATACATGTAGCATGTTTACCTGGGAAGTATGCCAGGTATGTCCTAGTTCTCCAACAGCTTATGGCAAGCAATGCTCAGTGAATGTACTTGGATTTTGTTCTATAACAGAACTCGAACCAGAAAAAGTAAGAGACTAGACCAATAAAAGCCATTCTAACACCAATATTGAATCCCAAGATTTGTAACCACACTACTTTTTTTCTGTGGTTAAATGTCCCACTAACCAAAGGTCACTTGGAAACAGTAAAAAAAAAAAAAATTGCAGGCCATGAGAAGCAAAACAATGAAGAATGAATCTGTCACTTTGCTTCATCTTCCCATTAGAATGCTATCAGAGCTTGAATATTGGTGCTGCTAATTCTTATGCTCAGGTTCTGCTTTACAGAGACTACAACAGTGATGTACCCTGTTCAGGTACTTCTATATACTTTGGGGGTTGGGAGACATCTTTAATGTATGTAATGGCAGACTGAAGTTAGGTAATACATCACCACATAGAAAGATAAATAAAAATTACTTACAGAAGCTGATGCTGAAAACTGCTGAGGAACTTGGGAGCCCCATACCATTGAATTTACCTGGGCAGCCACCATCTGAGAGGCCATGTTTCTGAGTAGACTAAAGTTGAAAAAAAACAAAAACAAATATATGATTGTAAAACATACTCCTTTATTGTGAATGACATTTGCCAAACTTTTCCCATTACATAAAACGATTCAAGTTGTATTGTTATGCAATAAAGGACCCACAGACTAAGGGCTCATTTACACTGTACGAGTTTTTTCAATGCATTTGCATTAACCCGTGTGTTTTCTACATTACACATGTTTGGGTTTTTCATAAGCTATATGAAACAATTAATGCAGGCCCGTTCATAGCCAAGCAGGTACAGAACCGCAACACAGCTAGTGTTCAATGCAAAGTACAGAGGTTTCCATAGGAAACGTGTACCTTTCACACTGGGTTCACCCTGCAGGATGCATTTTTGCAGCAGCAGAGAAATCCCTGGATATCCGATAATTGATGCAAGAGAAAGACTTACAATATAGAGCAAGTCTTCTCAGACCACATACACTGTGTGTATAATTAAATTCTCAAAGGGGGAGGGGATTCTGAATGGGAATAAGCCCAAGACAATGCACCCCCCCCATAAAAAACACCATACTTACTCAGTGCCATCTCCGCCATCATGTAGGTATGTGACACCAAGACGATTTCCAGGAGGATACTCAAAGCCATGCAGCTTGAATTTGGCATAAATAGCAGAAGATATATTTTGGTATTGAACCACTGCATGGGCTACCAAAAGGAAAACAAAAATATTGTATTGAAAGGAATTCTGTGTAGTAACATTGTAAGATATGCCCTATGTAACAAATTTATATATATATACACCCCCACACCCAGCCCTATATACACCCCCACACCCAGCCCTATATACACCCCCACACCCAGCCCTTAAATCAAGACAATGTGACAAACTAGGGTTGAGATAGGTTTGTGACTTTAGTTAATAAAAATTAAGTATTGTATATTTACAATGTAGTGTTGTATTCAGTAACAACATTTACACACACACACAGCTAAGCCCCCTAGGCTCCACTATCCGGTAAAACCCCTCTTTTGAATGCAAGGATTTTACTGGAGTGAACAAGCTACCCATTGACGGCAATGGAGCTTTAACAGGGCTGACTCTACAGCCCATCAGAGGTCCTGATTCGATGGTCCCCGCTAGTCAGTTAATGTCGATTGCAGCCCACTTGCATCCACAATCACATGACAGAGGCTTGTGCGGGCATCAGCGGATAGTGAAGCCTGGGGCTAACACTTTTTAAGCCCCATACTATTACTGTATGCCTCCTAAATAAAACAAATAACTTTTATAATATGTCTGTAGAACAATTTTAGCCTCATATTCTATTGGAGAGAAGACAAGGCACATGAACTACAGAATCCTGTAGCAGCCCATTGGCCAGCTGCCGCCAGGAATGGGCAGAGCTGAATTTGACGAGGCTGCAAGCAATGTATACAGATCAGATTGCATTCCCCTGCCAACCTCCCTGGAATGCCCATTCATTCCTGTATTTGGGTCCAAAAAGGAGGTACAAATTTTTTTTAAAGAGATTACTTAATTTTTGTGCTGACAGCAAATTGGAAGAGCCAGATTGTTGGCCATGTCTGCAACACTCCTTAACCTCCCTAGCGCACTGCCGTACCACACGCGCACTTTGTACACTGCCTCTCACTTCCTCCCTCCCACCACTCTTCACACAGCCGGTGTGTCATTAACACCAGCTGCGTGGGCGGGAAAGCCGGCGCTTCTCCATTAACATGGAGGTCTATGGTGCCGGCCCCCTTCCGCATCACCGTGAAACGATTGGGGCGGTGCTGAAACCCCGGAAATGCTGGAGTGATCAAGACAAATCGCTGCAGCTTTCCAGGGAGGCATCGGGGCTACCCGATGCACGGTTCCCCTGCAGTTGAGGCGAGCCTGAACAGCAGACGAGCTGGGCTCGTCTCAAACGCTAGGGAGGTTAAAAGCCATGATGGTAGCGTTACAGGTCAAGGCACATGTGAAGTAAATTGCATTTCATACGTAGGTAAACCCACAGCTTTGCACAGCAAATGACCTCTACTATCCCTCCCCTTTCCCTGCATAGAAAGGTTTTAGGAAAAAAAAAAAAAAAAAAAAAAAAAAAAAAAAAAAAAAAAAAAAAGAAAAACACATACATTTCATAAAAATTCTTGTTTCCTTGTTAAAGTAAAATAAATCTTACAGAAACTACTGTAGAGATCCCGGCGAAGCTCACAAAATTCCAGCCCTGGAATGAGGTCAAACAAGCCATATAACTGCTCCTGAAGGAGAGGTATCCGGGACACAACAGTTAGACGCTTAGACACGGTTTCCTGGTTCCGAGAATCTGCAACCTTCTCATAAGCTGGATAATCGTACGAATCTTTTAAGAGGAACATTAAAGATGTTAGTTAGAAATGTGGCACTTACATGAACAGCAGAAGCCAGGACATACAATAATCAGACACTCGCAAGGCTAATTTATGAGATAGTTCCAGCTCCATTTACATCATTCAACCTTGGACGTACATGTCCCTGCTTCACCAGTAGACATGGTCAATCAGATGCTGAAATTTTAAATAAGCATGCAAATTGTACACAGACCTGAAATGGAGGCAATCAAGTACACTGCCATGTCTATTCAACGGGTGTCTTTGGGTACTAAACACCGCACACCAGAACAAAAACTGCATTTCTGGAGAAGCTTTGACCCAATCCAGCAAGTCAAATACAGTATTTTGTGCACTATAAAAAGGGGCATCCCATAGTTTAAGAGAAAATTTGGGAATAATAATAAAAAATAAAAAAACAGAGACACAGACATTCCCATATCAAGTGAATACACAGCATGTTCCAGCAAAGTAGGCAGGTCTGGACCATGCAGTATTCACTCTATATTCCTCCATCCAAGACAAAAGCCCAGTGTCAGGTCTGAAACTTTACCATGTCTTCATACACTAGTATTACACATTCTGGCACATGCGCAGCTATTAACATATGGGAGGAGATATGAGTCTGTCACAAAATATATGTATTGCAATGCAGAATATTCATGTAAATACAAAACTCATGCCATCTGTAAAATGTGTCTCTCCATAAGATGTTCAGTGTGTTCAGAGAATGGGTGATGCCAATGCAGCCAAAATCCCCTTCTCTGCAGTTTTGTCTTTGCTGGAGGGAATGGAACAAACCTCAGCCTCCTGTGATGCAGAACTATTGCGCCTAGGATGATTGGGCATAGTCAGACCATAAGACACAGGGATATTTTACCATTGATTTTTATGGTACAAAGTAAATGTACTCTCTGTATGTACTTGTGTACAGTATTTATTTTTTGTTGTAATAATCAATTCTATTTTTGTGTCATTGCAAAGGATACATTGAGCTTTTTGTTTGCAACACTTTTACAGCAGACACCAACCTCCTTGGTGGTTTGCCCGTTGTGGTTTAAAAAAAAAAAAAAAAAATAATGCAATCACTGCGGATTAGAATGAAATTCTGTCCTCCTTCGGCCACTGTACAAATAATGACACCGAGGATGTGCAGTAAAAAAACAAGACGCCACTTCCATTAGCTGGAGGTCAATGGTGCCGACTACCTCTGCCCTCCCAGGGTCATAAACAACATCATCTGTACAGACCCGGATAGGTGAGTATGTCCAATGTTAGCTCGGGTTGAGTTTTGTTACTAAACAAACTAAAAAGGTACCCATACACGTTGCGATTTTTTGCAGACTGGTGAGATATTGAATTTTGACGTCCGATTTTTGCTTTAGTGCTATTTTTAAAAGTCGGTCGGATGCACGATTTTTCGGCCTACGATTAGTCGCCGACCAGACGGTTGGATCGGGAATCTTTTAAGTCTCTTTTAAATGTGGCCGACCGAAAATTACGGGCATCATCATTCGGGACCCAACCGACTTTTCGGCTGATTTTTCTAAAAACGGCATCGGTCGGACCACATTTGCATGTTAGGAATCCCGATTGATCGACCGACCAGATGGGCTAAACAAGGTTAAGTTAATTTATAGAGACTCAAACTAGCAAAACTTACCATAAGAATATGCATTCGAGGAGGTTTCAAGTAGAGGTTCGGGATGACGTGAAGTACTATGGTATTCTGAGGCATCTGAAGATCCACCTTTGTTTTTGGGTTCTGCCAAAATTGCCTTATAATCTGCAAAGCAAAAAATACAACCGACATTTTATGAGTAGTAGAAACTTTGCAGACAAATCCTTTAAACATTTCAGATTTCAGTCAATCAGCAAATTTAAACTAAAAAGGAGGATGTCCAGAAAGATATTACCGGCTCGGCTGCTAAACAGAACTTAGGAGAAGGAATCAGTTCGATCCCAAAGTTTCTATAACTATTATAGAGAAGAACCCCCACACGAAACATCCACTTACTCCGATCACAGTTTTCTATTGCCAACGCAGCCTGGGATGGTTTGAGGAAGCGCACGTATCCAAGTCCTTTACTTTCTCCTGTGTTTTTATTTTTGATGATTGAACAGTATTCTATTTGGCCATATTCCTGGTAAGAGAAGAGAACAAAACATGGATCATACTGTTGTCTTAAAAAACATATTTCACTAGAAATCTCTAAAACTAATAAGCTGACCTTATAATTTGGTGTCTCAAAGGGAAAAGTTATAATGATCCCCAGCATGAGTCCTCTATTACAAAGGAAGTGCCATGGTCACTGCTAGCGTTGATTGTGATTGGTAGCAGTGTTTTAGGTAATTTTGGTCAAGCCAATGACCTCAATACCAAGAAGTGTTCCAGCGGCCAGTGAAGTGACTACTGTATAAGCCGACTCCAATATAAGCTGTGGTACCTAATCTTATCTACAAAAGCAAGAGAAGTGGAATGTTCTAACAGACATTCCACTTGCTCTAGTAAAAATGAACAAATAGTGCACTAGACATTTCCCCAGCTGATCTCAGGAGGCATTGGATCATTCACAAATGCTGCCAGAGTCTGCGAACCAGAGAACACCTGGGACAGGTAGGTGGCACCCTGAATAAGCCAAAGGGGGCTTTTTCAGTAAATTTGTTATGTGTTTGAATTACTCCAGGTGGTATTTTTTCAATGTAATATGGTCTTTTTTTGCACTGTTCAGATGACTCGCACTATTCATTAGAACACAGGAGAAGAGGATCCTGGCCTATAAAGCGTACAACAAAATGCGGCTTTAAGAACGGCGACACCCAGCTAAAGGATTCGGAAACATAAGGCCTCGTGACAGGAAACCAATGTTACAGGGTTGACCAGGAATGTTTAGTACACACTTCTGTCCCATGAGTAAGGAAAATTAGGACTGGCAGTGACCCCCAGACTGGGCAAGGTGTATGCATCATATTAAAATCAGGAAGAGAACAATGCCAGACCCAACCAAAACTTATGCCTGCCATACACGCACAGACGGGTGCAGACAGACGAGCTCCGATGAGCTCTGGAATGCAAACGTGATGATGTCATCACGTTGCATTCTGGGGCTGCTTTAATAGGCCAGGCATCCTTTGTGTACCGGCCATTAGCTTCAATGAAAACGCCGGTCTTCATTGAAGTTAATGGCATCGGCCAGAGAACATCGGACATGTCCGTTCTCTGGCCGGCCGAGCTGTGGGCACACGCTGATTGGCGGCCGATTTTACCGCCGACAGACTGCGCGAGCGCACACGCCCGTCGGTCAGTGGAAAAAAGCAGCATTACCCAACATTTACAACAAGTCCACTATAAACAAAGAAATGTTACAGAAATCATTAGACTCAATACAAGGAAGGATGCACCAGCGTCTCTATTACAGATTACACATTATGTACCTTGAATGTATTCTTCACATCATCTTCTGAGAAGGTCTTAGGAATCATCACGAATATCCTTGTTAATTCTTCATCCTCCACGTCTCTGTGATTTGAGGACCCACGGGACTGTGCAATAAATACCTATAGAATATAGGATTAAGAATAAATGTCTGGGTCAGATCACACAACACACCAGGGTAACGTGATATCTATGGATGAAACTCAGATCTGCTTTTAGAGACTACACATGAGATTATTTCTCTCCGGTGTGTGTCCCCCATTTAGAAATATGGTGAAGCTGCCCATGTTTCTGTTCCATCAAACAGTAAAATAAAACCCCAGTACCATTGACTGATGTTAGACTGACAACCAATATTTAAATCGCACAAGGCAATTAAATCAAAACCCTAACTTAAGACTTTAACAAAGCATCAACATAAGGATGAAAGTCACACAAGGAAATGACATTTGCCATAACGATGTATTACCGTCCCTGGACTACATATCTTCATATACCGGATTTTGTTACTTTAAAAAGGAGATTAAGCAACACACGTGGGTGTTTCATAAAGGTGAAAGATCCATCATAGATTACTGATGCAGAGTGAGGTGAAACTTTCAGGAAACTCTGCACATAACTTGGCGGCCCCAATGGCTTTGGATCATTGGATAAAGACTGGGTGACCCTACTGTAAAACTACAAGCTCCTAAAATACAAGCTTATCAAAATAAAACGATGGACAAAGCCCCCAGAATGGAAACACTGTTTCCTACCTTAAAGAAAATACGTATTGATCTGGTTCATCAGAAATATTGGATTCACTGGTATATGTCATGTATGTGTTGTGCCAACAGGGGCCTTGGAACAAGGGGGAACGCAGTCCAGATGACCGTTCACTTTTTTGTAATCGATTATGTGATTAGCTTGCGCTATAAAGTTTGTTTAAATGGTCTGATGACGTCTGAGGTCTCAGATTTATCTAAGGCACTGTTTGCTTTCCCCACTTTAATATTCTGTTCCATAAATGTTTATGAAAAAAACAAATAAGATGCAAAAAAACAAAACAAAACACAACATTATTAACCTCCTGGGCGCTACACCTGAAGCCAGTTCCGATGCAGTTTGATCTTGGATCAAACTGCGCCTGTGCTAGGATCGGGCACCATCGCCGGCTGTTAGCCTGCAGCGTTTCTGCTCACAGAGCTCTTCCGGACCCAAATCTTCTGCACCATTGGCGAAGGGGGTGGCGCCATAGACCTCCATTTTAACGGAGGGGATTTAGCTTTTCCCCGCACACACTGCTAGCATCTAATTGACACCGGCGGTGTGTAAAGAGACGGGAATCGTGGCAGAGAACAGTAATGAAAATCTCGTAACACAGGGAGGTTAAAGTAAACATACCACTTCCCTTAATCTCCTGGACTAAAGGTCACCATACACCTACAAAACCATGTAATGAGAACTTTTCTAAACCTTCCAATCACTATGTATTTATCAGGGAGGACCCGGCACTACGTAGCAGTGATATATACCTTCCAATCACTATGTATTCTATCAGGGAGGACCCGGCACTACATAGCAGTGATATATACCTTCCAATCACTATGTATTCTATCAGGGAGGACCCGGCACTACATAGCAGTGATATATACCTTCCAATCGCTATGTATTCTATCAGGGAGGACCCGGCACTACATACCAGTGATATATACCTTCTAATCACTATGTATTCTATCAGGGAGGACCCAGCACTACATAGCAGTAATATATACCTTCCAATCACTATGTATTCTATCAGGGAGGACCCGGCACTACATAGCAGTGATATATACCTTCCTATCACTATATATTCTATCAGGGAGGACCCGGCACTACATAGTTGTGTGTAGATCTCATGGAAATTGTATGGAGTGATCTAAAGGTGTATGGGGGGCTTAAGCCAACCTTTAGTTTATACGATCCTCCCTAGGTACTGCAGCGCATAGTGGGAGGGGTTCAGCAACAAGGGCTTTGTCACCATTCAACAGTTGGCAGGGTCAGGCACTCATTAACATTTACATTCTTGTGAATTACAAAAAACGATGGTGATAATTAGCAGCGCTTTAACAATTCATCCCACTGTAGATGGGGGTGACAACCCTGCTCGGGTATTAGGAGCAATGCAGCATAGTTGACACTCAATCACAGAAAAGTTCCCTAGGTGGACTTCAATGGCAAGATAAACAGGTTCTGAAGGGGGATCTAGAGGATATGCTTACTTATGGTCTATTGTTGTAGATGATGGGACACAATACAACCCAGGCCAGCGATGACGTCACCCCCGGGCGCCCGCTTACCTTGATGGGCTTGCCGCCCTCGCCCAGATGGCGGCCATGCATCTCCTCCATCGCCCGGCACGCATGGGAAGACTTGGCATACTTGACGTAGGCGATGCCTTTGGACTCCTTGGTCTGTTTGTCCCTCACCACCCAGATATCCTGCACGTCACCGTAGGAGGCGAACTTGTCCCGGATAATGTCCTCCGTCACCGAGCGACTCACCACCAGGAACACCCGGCTGTTAGGAGGGTCGTCCAGATTTCCAACCGAGGGCCGAAAGCCGCTGCTGTCCTCCATTGTGTCTGCTAACACGTATCACAGAGAAGACAATGATCCCAGAAATCAGCGAGCAAGGGCGGCCTCTTCCGGTGACGTATGTATCTCGTGGCTTGCTGGTGAGGCGCGGTCTCTGCAGCGCCCTCTGCCGCATGGAGGACTGCAACACATGACCTGTACAGGGCTGAGCTTTGGGTCACATCCAAACTTCATAGTGATGAGTTCCCTGAAATCTCCTTCTATATGAATGTACACCCTAGGTGCCCAACCTGCGGCCCTTTGGGTGTTGTTCAGCGGCCCCCCTTAATCCTCCACATGCGGCCCCCAAAACCGAACTGTTAATGCATAGGGCATAGCAACTCACCT
>CM070039.1:10786907-10815981 GCA_036250615.1 Ptychadena robeensis
AGTGGGGGCCGACAGACCAGCTCAGATGAGCTCTAGAGTGCAGAGTAATGAGGTCATCACTCTGCTCTCCAGAGCTGACAGCAAGACGCCGGTCTTCATTGACAGTAACAGCATCGGCCGGGGATTATCGGACATGTCCGTTCTCTGGTCGGCCGAGCTGTGGGGCGTCAGCGATCTGTCACCCCATGTGGGCTCCCCCGATCGGCATACACACACGCCCATCGGTCGGCAGCAAAATCGGCCGCCGCTCGGTGTGTGTATGGCAGCCTTAACTCTCCCTGATAATGAAGTAAATGTTTGTTGTCAGACTAGAGACGCTTGTATAAGGGAAGGGAATGGATCCCCAATAGTTCAAGACTGAACCGTAAAGCATTTGGAAAACCTCTGTCGTTCAGCTGAGGCGACAAATACTTAGATTGTTAGCTTCAACTTTACACATGACTATGGGATTCCAGGGAAATCATGAATCATGTTTGAAGTGCCCCTTCTCCCTGCCTCTTCTTGGAGCCTTCCACTGCCCTATCTTCAGCAGAAGATCAGAACACTAAAGCTTGGCACACATGGGTAGATCTGTAACAAGATTTGAGTACAATCAATTAACTTGTGCGCTCACGGTGATTGATTGTATTCTGTTTACAAACCTACCTGTGTGTGCCTTCCTTCGGGTGGGATCAATAGAGCCAGCTCGAAGGAACTTGATTGAATGGGGTTCCAATATGTTGAAAAGACCCCGTTCAATCTACAATACTTTGCATGGAGACATGAGTCTTCATGGAAAGTATTAAAACAGCTGCGGCACTTGCCTCCTCCACAGCCGTCGGCTGTCAGTGTGAAGGGGGCGGAGCCAGCACTCCTCACTTGGAAGCTGTGTGAGATAGGCTGCTTCTCCCAAGCTTGTGGCATGTTGTAAATCACCCACTGCAAGCTGGGGATAACGGGTCCCCATTGAACAGGAATCGATGTGCCCATGTGGTGCACATTGATTTCCGTTCAATTGATCCCCGATCAATCACAGCGTGGTGCCTAGCTTAAGGAAAAAGCAGCAGCATCTTCTGCCTAATTCCCTTTCTCTGCTTTAATTGGCCAGTACAGTGTTGGTTTCCTGGCCAGTAGTTCTGTGGGTAGTGTATGTCGCCTTCATTTCCTTCAATGGATGGATACAATACATTAGCATATTACATACAGAGGAGTCGGAGTCGGAAGAATCTGAAACGTCGGAGTCGGGAAATTTATCGACCGACTCCACAGCCCTGAATTTTACTGATGTAGGAGCGCTAAAGGTGATTAGGAAAGCTGGGTCTGTGTGTGACCACTTCACAGGTGAGTTGCTATGCCCTATGCATCAACAGTTTTAAGGGCCACATGTGTAGGCCAAAGGGGGGCCGCTGAACAACACCCAAAGGGCTGCATGCGGCCCCCGGGCCGCAGGTTGGGCACCTAGGCCCTAGAGTATTGCAACATGGCTGGCGTTCTGAATATCTGTCCTACCCTGGGTAGCACATCTCCACGTGATCATAACTTTAAGAACCTAAACCCCAGAACCCCTCACCTGGACCTCCTAACCTGCATCCCTCACCTTTAACGTCTAAACCCCTTAAGGTCCCCATACACTATTAGATTTCTCTGTCAGATTTCCTTTAGATCTCCTTTTGTTTTACCCCAAAAAAATGTTATATGAGGGACTTTCTAAACAATCAAGTCTACCTGTGTTCAATGGCAGAGGACCCTATACTACATAATTGTTGGTAGATCTAAAGGATATCTGACAGCGAGATCTAAAGGTGTATGGCAAACTTTATTAGCCTTTACCCAATCCACTAACGCAAACCCCCTAACAATGAAAAACTATCCCTTTGCCTGTTAATAGAAAATTGACAGTGGAGATTACTCCACCCATGTGGTGCAGCTACCGGGGTACCTCAGCTTGATAAGACACAGACATCAGAAGTGCAGGTTTACTTCAGGAAAATATTTTTGAGCCCTCTGGTCATCAATGAGCTGTTAACCCTTTTAGTGCAGTGGATTAGTAAAACTTAGTAAAGCCTAGCTTTAAAGGCTCCAATACACGGGTCAAATCTGCCGACCTGGAACAATAGACCAAACAAAATCGGAATCTACAAAAAATTGGATCGGACATTGAACCCACAAATCGGATTCCCAAGGTGGTGTTCCATCGATTCCTGATCTGATCAATCGCCGATTCCAAGATCACTTGGAATGATCGGATCGGGAATCGATCGGTGACAAATCGACCAGTGTATGGCTACCTTAGGACATCAGATGTGTTCATCTAGATCAGTGGTGGGCAACTGAGTTGATATGGAGGGCCACAAGTGCGGCCCTCTGCATTACTAAAGGGCCGCACATAACATCGATCCAGACCCTCCCCCGTTGACATATCTCAGCAGGTGGTGGACCAGAACCCGACAGGCTGTCTAAAGCCGACAGCACCCACCCCCCCCTCCTGCCCCTGGGTGCAGCGCTCATATATAGACCTGGTTTCCCCGATCAACATTGCCAATTTTACTGATTTAGGAGCCAAAGCTGATTAGGAAAGCTGGGTCAGCGTGTGACCACTTCACAGGCTATGCCCTATGCATTAATAGTTTGGTTTTGGGGGCTGCATGTGGAGGACCATGGGGGGCCACCAAACAACGCCCAAAGGGCCACAGGTTGGGCATCTAGGATCTAGATACTGACAATGTAAAGGTCCCCACAGATGTGAAGATTTTAAACAAATCGATGTTAGATGCGATAATAAAGTTCAATTTTATAATCGAATATCGATTTGTTGGAAAACGAATATTTTTTCCAGTTTGATTATAATACAATCAATTTTCAAGAACATCGAAAGATTTTATTAATTTGATAGGAAGTGATGTGGTGGGCATGTATTTTAATGGAACTCGATCGAAGAAAAAAATCTTTAAAAAAAATTCTACTCTCGATTATTGTTAAATCAATAAAAATTTATGGACAGGTCCGATAACTATAAAATTGACATAACGTCCGCTAATAATTTTATTACATTGATCTGACTTATTTTTTAACATGCAATATATCTGCGATTGATTATTATTGATCTTTTTAAGTCGATCTAATGCCTGGCATACACATGCCGATAAGCGGCCGATTTTTCACCTGACTGGCGGGCGTGCGCGCTCGCGCCGTCGGTCAGCGGAAAAATCGTCCGCTTATCTGCGTGTGCCCACATGGGGCGACAGATCCCTGTCACCCCACAGCTCGGCCGGCCAGAGAACGAACATGTCCGATATTCTCTGGCCGATGCCATTAACTTCAATGAAGACCGGCGTCTGCATTGAAGCTAATGGCCGGCACCCTTTGTGTGCCGGCCGACTGAAGCAGCCCCATAATGCACCAGGATGCAAACGTAATGACGTCATCACGTGTGCATTCCAGTGCATATCGGAGCATGTCTGTCGGCACCCATCTGTGGGTGTATGGCAGGCATAACTATGAAATCTTCACGTCTGTGGGGACCTTTAAACAAATAATTCTAAGTGGATTCTGATTACTTTTTTCCCAGGTATCGTGTGGGGAGAAGACACTCTGCTAGAATATCTGGAAAACCCCAAAAAGTATATACCAGGAACCAAGATGATCTTTGCTGGCATCAAGAAGAAGAATGAGCGTGTGGATTTAATAGCTTATTTAAAACAAGCGACATCGGAGTGACGAGTCTAGATGTAGAGAATCCGTCAATCCCACATTTGTGTCCTTGTCCTCACATGTCATGTTCATCTAACAAGCTTCAAGAAACCCAACGCTGAACGTCAACTGGAGGGGTGAGGGGTATCTCTGGGATCCGTTAGAACTTCTCAATGGATAGTTACATGAAGGGAAACGATTGTAAAAGGGTTGGTTCATCCCAAACTTACTGGGTGCTTCTATCTCTGGGAAACACTGACGGCGCGATCTGTACTCTGAGTGCATTTCTCCTCCACCTTCTGTATCCATTTCTAAACACCATCACACTACCCATTGAATTTTAATTCACATTTCATAGTATATAAGGTGGCAAGAGGAGTAACATTATAGCAACACAGATTGGTTGAAGTCTTCTGTGTCGCAGTTACATATTGAAGCCAGAAGACGATTTGTTCTGTAGACATCTGCTGCAAAATAAATCTGTTTGAGTGGACAAACCCTTTTACATAACTGTGAATTCATATTTATGATACTTTCTATTTTATGTTACAAATAATTACTAGTAATAAACTAATATTCCGTTAACCTTGGCAGTTTGGTCGTCTTTTGTTATTCAGTCTGAATTATTTCTGGCTCTCCCATGTGGTATACTGCACCACAACTTCACATCTCACCCAGGAACCAAGTACAGAATTACCTGGTTATACACATAACTGCTCTGAGACAGATCTAGGAGGTCCGAACATACAGTGCACCTGCAAAGTGTTCAGTGCATCACTTTTTACCCATTTTGTTATGTTACAGCCTTATTCCAAAATGGATTCAATTAATTTGTTTTCTGAATTCTACACCCCGCACCCCATAATGGCATGAAATAAGTTTAGTTAAGATTTTGTATGTATATATTGTGACAGACTGGTCATCTGCCACTGTGTAAATGGACCCACCAGGTGTCACAAGGAATCCAGGAATATGTTGGCCAACAACAATCGGTTGTTGTGCAGTTTTTTGTTTAGTTTTTGTTCTGGGATGGAGGAAGGAACTGGGTGGGCCTTCCCATTCTATCCAGGAATTACACCTGATGGACATCAGGGAGGTGGCTGGGTGTGTCTCAACAAAAGGAGACTAAAGCCACTCAGTCAGGGCTCCCAATGTGGTTGGAGACAGGGCTGCTAGGTGCAGCAAATAAGGGGCACACAGAGTATGTGTGGTCCCATGCTGATGGCTGCCAGTAGGCAGGCCATTAAGGTTTCCTAGAGGTAGGAAACTGTTTGATCGGTGCCAAGCCAGGAGGCTTGGCATTTTCGGGACAGTCATTTGGATATTACCCCTGCAAGGGTAACTTATGTTTTGGAGTGCTGCTAATGAACGTTGGCAGGAGCCCTTAAATGAGAACGTGTGAATTGATGGTTTAGGAACGCCGTTTGAGCTGAACCCCCCCACATTATACACATGTACATACGTGTTTACAGCCTTTGCCATTAAGCGCAAAATGGCGTTAAGGTGCATCATGTTTACCCTGATCATCCTTGGGATTTTTCTGCAGCTTAAAATCCACCTGTGGTAAATTCAGTTGATTGGATATGATTTAGAAAGGCACACACCTGTCTATATAAGGTCCCACAGTTGACCGTTCATGTCAGAGCACAAACCAAGCATGAAGTCAAATGAATTGTCTGTAGACTTCAGAGACAGGATTGTCTGGGGAATGTTACAGAAAGGTTTTTACCTGCATTGAAGGCCACAATGAGCACAGTGGCCTCCATCATCTGTAAGTGGAAGAAGTTCAAAACTACTAGGACTCTTCCTAGAGCTGGCCGGCCATTTAAACTCTTAGACCATGAAAAACAAAATGCTCTGGTCTGACAAGACAAAGCTTTAACTTTTTGGTAGGCATCACGTTTGAAGAAAAACCAGGCCAATACGATCCCTACAGTGAATCATGGTGGCAGCATCATGAGGGATGTTAACCTCCCTAGCGCACTGCTGAGGTGCACATTTCTGTACCAAAAGTGCACCATAGACTTCAATGGTAAATGTTTCTTTATGTTGTAGGCCTGTAACTTCCAAAAATATGTCCGTACAAGGGTCTAATAGACATCCTGAATATAATAATGTTTGAAACAAACAATTATGTAAAATAAAAAAAATAATTTTTTAAATAAAATTTATGAGAAAACATAAAAAACAGGGCACAAAGCTATGCTGCTATGTACTAAACATCGCCAGAATAAAGTCCCTGATGCCCCAGATGTGCCCATTTGCAGTTAACCCTCTCTAACCTGGTGTGATAAAATCACTTTTAAGGGCTTAACTTCAAAACTGAGGTCCACTTACCTATGCAAAGAGGCATTTGTAAGCTCTATATTGCACTACCTCATGTCCCAGCTTACTAACAATCCCTAGTGGTCTAGTGTCCGTATCCTAGAAAACACAAAGTGATGGTTTGTATAATAGGAGGGATATTTGCTCATTTAAATTAAACACAACAAAACAGCACCTTAACAGCAGGGAAACCACGGACGGGCACTATGGGCACATCAGGTCAATGTGTCCATAATGCCCACCCTGGGATAAATGTTGACACAGCCAAAAGGATATCAGATGCATGTTTTTCTATAATGGGTGGCATTCCAACATCTATTATATGTATTAACCCCCCTAGCGCTTCTGACGGCTCCATCTCGTCCTGCACTTTCTTCTCAGTATTGCAGTTGATGAGATGGAGCCATCCAGCTAAGCTCAGATCCCCCGGCAGCAGCACATACTCACTGTTCTTTGCTGCTGCCGGGGTGTGCTCTAAGCTGGCCGATGTCACCCCTCTCCCAGCCCAATTTGATTTTCCAGATTCCAAATTTGAAGATAGCCCAATCTGCATATGAATGTCCCGCGGGCAACCACCCCCCCCCCCCCCCCGCCGCCGCGGGACATTCATATGCAGATTGGGCTATCTTCAAATTTGGAATCTGGAAAATCACCCCCAGTGTCATCCCCATGTGCTCTTTGAAGTTAACCCTTTCAGAGGGTGCCAAATGGCCTGTATTGGATACAGTGATAACTGTATCCAATACAATTCAAAGTAAAACAAAACATTTACAATTGTAATAAAAATTTTATAATAAACATAAATACTGATTTGAAATCTTTCATATCAAATAAGTATTCAAGAGATTTTATCATTCAAATGATACATTTTATAATTTTTTTTATAATAATTGTGTTTTTCATACATTATTATATTCAGGATGTCTATTGGACCCTTGTACGGACATATTTTTGGAAGTTACAGGCCAACAACACAAAAAAAAATTCCATTAGAGTCTATGGTGCGCTTTTGGTACAGAAATCTGGACCTTGCAAGAGCGCTAGGGAGGTTAAAAAATAAAATAGAGATACATAGAATGAATGTGTATTCGCTATCGGCCTTACAAGTATTTCCAAGTTTATATTAAAAAATATACTAAGAAAATACTTATAATAAGAAAATAAACAAGGTTCCTTTTTTAGGGCTTGTTTCCATTACGTCGGGAGCCCTCGCTTAGCGGGGGTCCCCGACGTAGCAGATAGACTTACCTGCTCGGCGGACGGGTCTGTCTTCATTGCGCCGACCCGATCTGCCGGTGTCAGGCTGAACGTAGTCGAGTACGTTCAGCCTGTACACCGGCGGATATCTAAACAGACCATCCGCCGGCAGGCTGAGTCTATGGGATACGTCGGGACCCCTGCTTAGCGTATACGCTTAGCGGAGGGCTCCCGACGTACAATGGAAACAAAGCCTTAGTTTGGAAAATAAATCCAGATTTTAATCATGCAGTTTGGTCATCTCAATCTGCTCCGCACAGAAAGGCAATCTCTCTGCCTCCATATTCTCTGCCTGTGCAGATGGCTTGTGATATCAAGATAGCTCCTGAATGTGTTCAAGGCTTCCCTGGATGGTGTCACGACTCAAATGGCAAGTCACTCTTTGCTATTCACAGATTACAGGACAATATGTTCCAGCGTGGATGGTGGGTGGACACGTTCCATGGCACAATGCAAATTTTATAAACATATGGCACATGGGAAATACACAAAATATTGTTTCTCTAATCAAGTTCCAGATCCTTAGCAGCACAATGTAAAAGGATGTAGCAGGTGCTATGTACACATGAGAGAAAAGTAGCAGAAGGATCTAAGCTTAAATCCAAAAAACATAAAAATCCAAACATAAACGAATAAAAAACTGAACCAGTCAAAACTGGGCTTATGAAAGAATCTAAAATATTAGTTTTAAAGAAACCCCTTCATCTTCTGTCATATCTGGGGGTGACTACAACCTTTGATCTAGGAGCCTACTCCCCTTAAGATCATTGATTTTGTCTTACCATATTTTTCAGACTATAAGATGCACTGGACCATAAGACGCACCCTGCTTTTAGAGCAGAAAAAAATGTGATATGTTCTGAGTTGGAATAAAAATCCCCTGCAGTACCCAATTTCAGCCACAAAAATGGTGTCACTAGAGAGCACACTTCGGGCAGAGGGGGAGAGTGGTGGATTCTGCACTGTTCGTCTCCTTTCTTGCCAGCTGTCAACAGAACGGTGATCGCAGTTACAGGTAGACATACATGGAAACTGCTGGCTGACAGCTTCCATATATGTCTCTCTGCTGTACTGCTTCTAAAGGACAAATGTGCATAGGGAGTCTCTGCTGTACTGCTTCTTTCAGCAGGGCTCTGCTGATACACAGAAACAGTACAGATGAGGGATCTGGCTGTGGCTGCAACTCTCATCTGGCAGGAAGCCAAGGCTTGACCACAGCGGGGGTCTATAACACGCAGGCACTATTTCCCCCCGATTTTGTGGTTGAAAAAGTGCATCTTATGGTCTGAAAAGAGTATATTTAGAGTATATCTTATTCTGCAGAAGCCTAAAGCCTTGATATGTTACGATATTTTCTACCAATAAGATGTACCCCATAGTTTTGAAGAGTTAGAAAAAAGTAAGTTAAAAAAAAAAAGGATCACAGGCATCCCACATCAGGGTTACCACTGGGACCCTCTAATGCCCGACACGTGTTCTACCTAAGTCCAAGAAAAGGACCTTTCCAATAGGGGAGTGGTTCTCTCATCCTTATAAACCTATATTGGCACTTGAGCCAATTGTATCACCACCATATTTACCAGTCCTACTTTTTGTTCTTTTTCTCACCCCCATTTTCCTTACATCATCCCCTCTGCCCGGATATCTCGATGCCTTATATAGTACATCTCTATTGCATACTCTCCTGAAGAAGCTTGATTTAGCGAAACGCGTCGAGAAGCAATATACCTGCATGTACCACAAATTGGACCGATACAGATTTACTCTGATCTTGGACTTTATTATTTGAAATTTTGTTTACTATTTCGTATTGAACAACAGCTGCTGTTCACCGGGGCCCCTAAGTGCTGACTGCCGGGCCCCCCTAGCTGCCCGGGATGGGAGTCCCCTCTGTCCCCCCCTGACGGCAGCCCTGCCAGAGAGAAAACTCAACCATGAGCAGCTTATTACATATTGGAGGAGGGACGAGTCTGTGTCAAATGATATACTCCACAAGTTGGTTAGTGGGTTCAGAAAATGGGTATAGGCACATGCTAGTTTTTAGCCCTGCACTAAGATCTCTCTCCTGGCACTGGCTTTTTGGCTTGGCTGAAGGGTGTGGAACATATCCAAACCCTTGGTATGATGGCCGCAAATCAGCCCGTGGATCTATTTGTGTATGGCCGGCTTTAGGGAAGAGGGGAAATTCTCCTCAGCAATTGCTTCAGCTGGATAAGTAGAGAGTATAGCCCCCCATACAACTTTCGATCACTTCATACAATTTCCATTAGATCTACCAACAACTTTGTAGTCCCAGGTCCTCCCTGATAGAATACATAGTGATTGGAAGGTTTAGAAAGCTCCTCATATTACATCGTTTTGAAGAAAAGTTAATTAGAAGGTAAGAAATGCCTTGTGTGAATATCAACAAAAAAATCTACATTCGTTTGACCAACTTCAAAAACAATATTGACTGTCAACCTAATATAAGTGGGTTGTACCACCACATAGTATAATCAATGCAAAACCAATTCCTTTTTTTGTTTTTTTTCTGAAGCTCTAGAAATGGAAACTTCCACTTACCAGAAAATGGGGTTCATTGTAAGCCTGTAGTGACCAGGGTATACACCACATTTATATTTATTGATTGCACTGTATATACTGCCGTGTCACCATATTCTGTGTAAAATTGTGTATATACCTTTAAGTCTTCCTTGCATTCCTATTTAGCAGGTGCAGGGATGACTGATGGCTTTTATTTTCCCGCTCTTTTTGCTGGCCTTACATTGTAACTTTTGATTTCTGCCTGGAGATAGCTACTGCCCTCCTCCAAGCAGAGGAGATAAATATACCTCCCTAGGCCCTCCTTAGCCAGAGTTGGGTTAGCTCATCAACAATCTACAGCCAGTGTCACCACCTGAAATGGAGCAGATCTACTTTTCCTGGGTTCTCCCGCCGGCCGTCCCATAGCAGTGCCCGGGACCAAGGACCCCCATCCTTGGTGATGGAAAGGGTCGTCCCCTGGACCAGGATGAGTGGATGGTTGCGGCTACTGGTAGGTGCTGAGTTAGGCAGACACAGGATTCCTCCCTACTCCACCTCACCTGCCCGCTTTTCCCTATTGCCCTGACCACTGGGACTGTAGCTGACCCCCTCTCACTGGGACGTGAAGCCATTATTTATCCTGCAGCTGGTAGCACCTTTACTTTGAAATCGTAGATCCTAAGTGTGTGCCCCATTCCCAGGCTTGGGTTTGGTGATTGGACTGTATATATTCCCTCTAGTAAAGACTGTAAATATCCCCCTACCAGCTGCCTGAGACTCTCTTTATGGGTGTGTGTGAGCCTATGACAGTGTGCTTGAACATTCCAAAGAATCTGGTCGTTTGGAGCAAGAAATGCTCTCCACGACACTACAAGCCTCCTTATGAAAGAACGAAGATATTTAATTTTGCATAATTCCTCCTTTTAATTGATGCCCCTTATGGATGAACTGACTTTAAATTCGATAAAAAGCCATTCACAGTATAGAATATGATACAGAATTTCTTTCTACATCCCCTCGGTGAGTGCTACTGGTTAATACTTTGAAAGGACAACTAGTATAAAGCTAGCCATACACGTGTAGGATTCCATGGCCAATTGATCACTCACCCAATTGATTCCAGCGATCTCAGCGGGAATGGGAGCTGCGATCAATCTGCCAATTAAAAATATCCGATCGCTGCACACCACCTTGTCCAAGTGATCACGTCCAATTGATCTGGGGCTCAGAATTGGATCAGAATTGGATCCGACAGAGAACCAACATGTTGGTTCTCTGTCGGATCCAATTCTGATCCAATTCTGATCCAATTCTGAGCCCCAGATCAATTGGACGTGATCACTTGGACAAGGTGGTGTGCAGCGGATACTCTTAATTGGCAGATTGATCGCAGCTCCCATTCCCGCTGAGATCGCCGGAATCAATTGGGTGAGTGATCAATTGGCCATGGAATCCTACACGTGTATGGCTAGCTTAAGACATGAATTAAACAAAAAAGCCAACAGACTAATTTCTCGCCACTGCAAAATGAATCAGAAGACCAAGTTTGGTGCAATGCCATCAGAAGGATTACAGAGGATTCATTTCTACCTAGAAAGCCTTTTGCTATGCTCGTTCATTGCTCATCCCTGCAGGAAAGTAGAGGCTGAGGACATTCATATTTACACGGATACCCGACATACATTATAATAAGTATTCTAGTGTTTGAAGTTTTCTTCAGAAGTCTTTGCCTGCCATCCAATAGAAATTGCACAAATACCAAAAAGGTGAGGAGAGAGGCCAAAACGGTACTGGCCTATCTTCTCACCTGATTTCCTTGTTGGGACAAGGTGAGGGGACTTTGAATATGGCCGCTGCCTGATTGGACGACTCCAACGTTTGGGTCTCATCCTTCGATCTTTTTTACTGATGAAAATAAAGATGAACTTTTTAAACCCACTGAACCTCATGCCCGGAACTATCAATTTATGATCATTGAACTGCAGTGATTCTTTGTGGAGCTCCACTTGTTTGGGGGTCTCATTGACATACTGTTTGATCGTACATTTGCATGTTAATTTATGTTTAAATCCTCTACTAGAGGTCGTTTACTAATTATAGGGGGGTCCCGCCAAAGTCCCCTCGCCTTGCCTCGCCAAGGAAATCAGGTGAGAAGATAGGCCAGTACCGTTTTGGCCTCTCTCCTCACCTTTTTGGTATTTGTGCATACTTTTTGGGATGGGGGCCTTCTCCCTATAGGGCTTAGGTGTCACTCCCATTATTCTCCATCCAATAGAAATTGTGACTGCCAATTTGGCACTGGCATTTAATTCTAGAAAATGTTTAAAGCAAAAAGGAGAAATGTAAAAGCATTAAAGTACACATTTATTGTATTATATGTGTATGGTGTCCTAATAGTATAAAGCAAATCAGATTATGCCAGTGACACCATTAAAGCGGACCTACCACCTGGGAGGTCACTCAGCATTATCAGCTGTAGCTAAGCCGATAATGCTGAGATCCTTGATTGTAGTAAACAAATCTTCTTCTAACAGCTGGAGAGAAGCTTGTCAGGAGTGCTCCCCCTCCCACTGCATTATGTCGCGCCTAGGCAGCCGAAGTGGTGTCTGGGAGATCTCTGCCAGGCCGAAAATCGTCAGCAGCTGAATCCCCCTCTTCACAACCCCCCCTCCCCTATGAGTCCCTGCAGCTCCTATCAGAAGACACAGGAGGTGGAGAGGAGAGGGGAGGAGAGGGGGGTCAGTGTGGGCGGAAGTGTGCAGATGCCAGGAGCCAAGATGCTAGCATGCCTTCTGCAAGCAAGTGAAGACAGTTTAGTGTGGGTTTTTTTTGTGTAGCAGTTTCCCAGCATCTGAACTGCTGACAGGTGAGTATTGTGTCTGTTTAATGTATGTCTGTTTTTTTATTTTGAGTGTAAAACATTTAAGGTACATTTAATTTTGCAATTAAAGCTGATGTCCATGAACCATTCACTGCCATAATACTAATAAAAGCTGACCCTAGGGATGCTGGCACCTGTAGTTCTTGCACCTGTCCAGCCACATTTCACCTAACCCCACAGGTGTTGACCATACATTCAACTATGGTACATAGAGAAACAGTGAGAACATGATGCATCCAAAACGTAGGGATAATCTGTATGATGAAGCACCCAGCACATACAGGCACAACACATGGCTGCAGGCAGAGCTCTGTGTGTAAGCTCTAGACCAGCCATGGGCGAACTAAGGCCCGGGGGCAAAAACTGGCCCTTTAGTCTTTTAATTCGGCCCTTTGTCACCTTGGTGTACAGACACTCTAGCTTCCCTCCAATCATTCCTCAAAGAATAAGTGGAGATAATGCCAAGAGGATGATTGTTCAGGTCTCTTAATGGCCATAGTTCGCAGACAAAAGTATGTTCAAAAGCCTCTATTTATTAATATTGTTTTATATATATTTTCATTTTTTTTTTATTTCCTGTCTGGGCTAGGAGGACTAAGGATACCTATGCCGGGCGGCTCTTACAAGCTCTTGGTCTGGCCCTTTTGTCAAATTTAACAAACCAATATGGCCCACAAGTAAAAACGTTTGCCCACCTCTGCTCTAGACTGTTCCACCCTTGGACTGTCTAAACCCACTGGAGGTAGCCAGGCTCCGAAAGGTACCCAGCAACTATAGGAATGGTGTTTGCAACTTAGCTCTTATGCTTATTGCCCCATCACTGCCATTTGGGTGATGGTGACCAGCCTGTAAATACTCCTTCTAGTAAAGTCTACACATATTCCCCTATATGCTGACTGGACCTTCCGTTTATTGAGTGTGAGCCATGTGAACAGTATGTGAGCATCAAATCTACCAAACCTGAACGGATGCTGCACTACATAGACCAGCCCATTTGTTACCATAATCATTGCCAATTCGTTGATGTACTTGACATAGCGTTGAACAGCAGGACCAGCTATCATCTATATCTGATGTTTTTCTTACATCAGGAACTACAGGAACCACTAATATCATCAACTTTACCTGTCATTGGATCTACAGTGAAAGAAATCAGAATCAGTTCATTCCTCCAATAGAAAATCAGTTTTTAGGTAAATGAAGAGCATTACCTTAATCAACAATGGGCAGGAGCGGAAACAAAGAATGGCATTCTGAACAATACTCTTGTTTTTGCCTCAGGTTTAGTGTGAAATGTATTTTATACACAGGATTGTTATTTACCCTTACATTCTTAATTTCTGTGTTGACATTCCAATATATATATTTAGTGATGAGCGGCATAGGCAATATTCAAATTCGCGATATTTCACGAATAATTCTACTAATATTCGATTCTATACTCGTGAATATTGGCAATCGCGAACCTATATTCTCATTTATAATCGCCTCGTAATTACCTTTAAAATGGTATGTGCTATGTATTTTCGCATTGGGAATATATATTCGCAATCCATGCCCATAAGCATACCAATGCAAATATTCGAAATTGCGAATATCCGCTGCCATATTCGCAAAATTTGCGAATTCTCGAATATATATTCGAAATTCTAATATTCAAGCTCAACACTATATATATACCAAAAATAAAAAAAAGGAGGGGGAGATCGAAGGAGAATCCCTCAACCCACTCCCACCCCAAATTGGATTAGACACTTGGTAAATAACAGGATAAATACCTTTTGGATTTCAGGTTTACAGTACATTGCAGGCTTTGGGAGATGGCTGGGTGCTCCTTCAACCGTGGCTGGGTCCCCCGCTATTTCCTCTTTTCTTGCTCTGGAGCTTTGGTTGGGGCCTCCTCTGCTTCTGTCAGAATCCTCTGGATTCTGGGGGGGATTTGGGCGAACCACATGCATGCCGGTCGCATTGAGAGTGTGTGAGTATTTACATCTAGGAAACCTTAACCATATTAGCCAACTGTTAACAGATCACTGTTTTCACATCTTTTTTTTCACAGATGGTCCCAATAATGGGGATCTTTAAAAAGACAACATCAGGGACAACATCAGGGGAGTTCATGCTTTACTTTACCTGGCAATCAAATTTTCAGATGTCAGTATTAGTAGACATGCCTTTAGGGAAGAAGCAGTCTATACAGGGGTGCACTTACCACTCTCACTTAAATACTAGATCATATAACAGATACCTATATATATATATTTTATATATATATACATATATATATTGGGCAAATACAACAAATCCAATATATCTGTGTTTATTTCCTTATTTTCTCAGTTGCAAAGGTTGTGATAACTTACTTTATACTATGCATTACAATCTCTGCATCTGCTGAAGCATCAATCCTTTTTCCCTACGCAATATCTTTTCACTGGAAATACAAAGGAATATCCTTTCTCTGTGCCTGTTAGAAAGTGTTTGAGTCAAGGGAAAAAAGTTGCAGATCAAAGTCATTGAAGTAAATGATCATTCAGAGAAGAAGTTAAATTTGCTTTTATTTGGCCTGACTTATGCTGTAGTTTTTACCAAACAGAGTCTGTCCCTGTCCATGGTCCTGATTCCAGAGTCGTACTATTATCCTATTCCTTCTATGTGACTATGGTAGTCACCTTAATATATTAAATGAATACATTTAACTCTAAAAAGAAAAAAAAGGGGGAGGGAGAAATAGAAGGATTATGCCTCAACCCACTCCAACCTCAAAAGTGAAGATCTCCAGGACTTTTAAGAATAAAGCTTACCACATGGATATGTAAAAACAGAACATTTAGTTTAAAATATCTTACATTCTTTTTTTACATTCTTTGTAAATTTGAATCTTATCACACTTAGTACATTGTTGTATACTGCCTTCTCGTTATCCAATATGATACTTTCATGGCTTCTGGCACAATGGCTTAGAATATTAACAAGACTTGAGATTTCATCTATGGCAGTTCAGCTACAAATAAGAAGTGAACCTATTTAGAGATGAGAGGCAAGTAAGACGGAGAACCTAAACCTCAAGGGGTAAGTTGTTGCTCCTATAGTACTAGTATGATACTATTCTTTCTACATACATAATACACAGGAGTATTCTGGTAGATAACTACCACTGTAGTGTTGTGAAGGTGCAATGTAGTGCGCAACTCACGCGCCCAGGTCCTTTCGAACACTCCAAACAAATCCAAGCTGGTAGGGGTATGTACAGTTTATTAGGAGTATATACTTACAGGCTCCAACACCGAGGGCAGAGATGGGGTTCAGACTTGGGATCAAACCATACCAAGGCGTTGCTACCAGCTGCTGTAACAGTGGACAGGGTTGCTGTAGGCTCTCACAGGGATGAAGCACAAAAGTCTAGTCAGAGTGTCATGCTATACGTCAGCGGAGATCACCTCACCCAGAGATCCTCATCTGGGGACACAACAGATGGAAGCTGCAGTCATCAGGGAAGCCACATCAGAAAAGCCCAGAATGTTCTGAGGAACTAATATTTATTACCTCAGACAGGGGCTGGCTTAAGTAAGAACAAGGACAGAGGCGCACACGATGGTTGAAAAAGAGTTCTTCTCGAAACACATCCCATTGTTCCTATTGAGCCCCCCAGTATCTGTAAGCAGGAAGTGATCTCTTCTCCCCCACCAGGAAGTGAGGTCCTCCTGGATAGCACATGGCCCTGAGAGATCCACCCTTGTAAACCTCTCTCTATGTGAGTATCTGGTCTGTTGTTTTGTCTCATTTTGTTCCATTTGTTTCACCTTATCCTTTTCCACATTTTTTAACCATCTGTTGTACTAGGTTGTGCGCCTCTGTCCTTGTTCTTATTTGTCTGTTACAGGGGGCCACACTCCTCCATTTTGAGAGCTGCACACGTACACACAACTTAAACACCCATCCCTCATACTGACTCCATTTTGCTCTGTGATCCTTGCTCAGGCCCCATACACCAACTGAGGGCCTTTCTGGCCACTGACATCACTATAGCTGTGTAATCACTGCTAAAGGTTGTGCGCAACCACCCATTATCTTTCAGGGGCTGGCTTAAGGCCTGTAACTGAGCAGAACAGAATAGTTACATTTAAAGCAGAGAGCCAAAACAGGGGGAAAGAGCTAATTATCCTGTCCTTGCAAAAAGGTTCCAGAAACTGATAAACAAGTGTAGCTCTTAAAGTGACCTACACCAAGTATAATAAAGCACTATACAGCAGTATATACACACAGTGCATTATATACAGTATTGTGGCCCTTTCTCGGGTCACTACACCACCTCTATTCTGTTCAAAAGGAAGTTTGTCTACTCCATTCACTCCCAACAAAGTCAAAAGGACATTTGGAAATCTGAAGAGCCATTCTAAGGGTAGACCGGAAAAAGTATAGCACACCCCAAAACAAGAAAATACAGGAATCTTGAACATAGTCTGGGACTTTAAGACCAAGCAAAAGCAAGAAGAAAGATGGAATAGTGCTGCTGCCTTGGGCTTCATCTTTTGTGTGGTTGGAGCCTGTCCTAATTTGGCAACTCTGGGTTTAAATGTGGTTGCAAATGCATGCAAAAAACCCTAAAGGTTTTTTTCTCAATTATATTAGACTTGTTTTTATTTTGTAAGCTAGCTAGTATGTGAACTGAGAATTTGTATGTATTGAATTGTTCAATATAGCCATGCTTATGCATGCTTTAGAACCTAGTCAGGGTTGCCATCAGAAATTTAGTGGGCCCCATACTAGGTAATTTTACAGGACCCCCTACACCTTAGGGAGGATGCAGCTTTTTTTCCAAGCATGCAATAGGGACTTGATGGTGCAGTATGACTTCACATACACGGTATTTGCAAATGTATGTCGCAAAACCTAACATTTTTTTTAAAAAAATTCCTGACCTCCTGATAAGTGTGCTGGGTTATTTTGTATATTGTACATTGTAATGTGCTGAACCGCCCATGTGCACCTTACTTAAAGGGCAGAATCACACTTTTACATAATTCTAATTGTTCTTTATATGACCACATCTTTGTCATTCTCAGCATATAGTATAAAGTAAGTTGTAGCAGTAGTGTTGACCTTCTATAATGTAGATGTCTATTGTATAACTGATTGTCAACATGACTGGCATGGAAATCTGACATAGCTTGCATGCATTTTTCTGTAGATCCTACATAATGCAGTAAGTGAATTATTAAAGGAGATCAAAATGCTTATCGTCATCAAAATGAACTGTGACCCTATTATCTGGTAATATATAAATATTTGAAAAAACCCTTATATTTGAGTTTGTTTGTTTGCTGTTTAAGCAGAACATCAGCTCATGTAGGACAGTCCAAACAAGCACCATGTCCAGTAACTATGCTATTTCCCTTTACCTAAGAAATCATTGATTCCACTCCTGGATTTTTCAGCTTTTGTCAATTTGTGTTGGTAACTTATAAAGTTGAAATGGTGACGAGTGATAGTGTCCCCATAGATTTCTAAGTACAGGTTTATTTTTGAGTTTAGCTATGAGCCATCCTACGCCCCCAGCTTCTTTTGGTGGTCGAGGTGGGGAGCAGATTGTCCTCCCCCATTAGTTTTATACTGGAGGGGGGTGATGATTTAAGCTTTAGACTGGCACTCAGAGAGGCTTAAAAGGCTTAAACTTCGCAGTCAGGAAAGAAATAGAAGGTCTATTAGGTTGTAAGCCCGTCCGGGCAGGGTCCTCTACTCCTCCTGTGTCATAACCAGTTCCTGTGTGTTATACTGTGTTGTCTCAACTCTAATTTATTGTACAGCACTGCGTAATATGTTGGCGCTATATAAATAATAATGTATAGATAATAATAGTAAGGCCGCAAGGGTACACATCTGGGGCGGGATGGGGTGGGGGGGGAGTACATCTTCTTTTCTCTGTTTTTTTAAACATTTACGTCTTGCAGCAGAATGGCAAACACCCCTCTCCAAAGTTTACAAAATAAAACTTTATTGAAGTCTAGTTTTAAAGACGTGGAAAAACAGCTCTATTTGATCATCAATGTTGACATTCAATAGATTCATATTGGATTCAATGTTTTTATTAAATCTAACTTTAAAGCTCAAAATAAAAACACACATACATGAAATAGACACATTACTAACCTATCAGCAGTTCAGATCCTGCTACAACTGCTACACATAAAACATACTTACCTTCCTCACGTTTTCATTTTTGGCGCCAGATTTTTAGATATTGGCAAGCCAAAGTTGATACACAGCTCTGTTACCTGACAATTACCCCCCGAACTCCTACAGAGACAACCTCTCTCCTCTGTTGGAGAGCTCTGGTGTGGGGGTGGGGGGTGAGCTGGGCTATCAGTTGGGTGATGAGAGGCGACCAGCGTCTCTCTCTCCCCTCATCACCCATCAAAAGGTTTTGAAGATGTGACATTGAAGTCACAATCCCGTGGGACTGGGCAGGCTCAACTTCCTATAGCCACAAGGGCACTTTGAAAAGATATCCTAAATGCCCTTGTGGCCCTTGGCGTGACATCAGACAGTGGGAGGGGAAAGCTCTAAAAAAACATCCTTCTGCTATCAGGAAAAGTTTTTTTTTATTTTTCATTGTGGAGTGTCCTATGAGGTGGTAGGTCCCCATGTTTTGAAAGTATCCCACCATTAAAGAAACTTATATATGCAAATATATATACAGGTATAGAATCTATAGTCATGTCGATTCTATACCAGTGACTATGTAATAGTATGTTCCAGGGTGAACTGCTAGTGTTAAGTAAGTCTCCAAAAGTAAGTCCCTAGGCTAGCAGTTGCTCTATTTGTAATACATATCAATATACAACACGTTCCAGCCCTGTTCACCCTCCTGGAACATGCTTTAACCTTTCTCCTGTCAGGAGCCTATTTGTTCCATATGTTAATGAATCTTGCTGTAAAGGAACAAGGTTTAATATTTCCATTCGATTGACCAAAAAAAAAAAAACATCAGTTGATATCCATCGATTTTGATTCCTGCCCACCTGGTTCAATTTAACCAAAGTGATCCATATTGAACAGTAAACCGATCAAAAAGTGGACATGTCAGTAAATTTCAGTCGATCGTTCAAGTATCTGACTTGAACTTTCTAGGTAATTGGATCGATTTGTATCCGATGGTACTATGAAGCATGTGCTCAGATCGATGAACGATCATGCAAAAGTTGACCCGAGTTTGGATTTTTTCTCCCTAAATACATATGTGTGTCTTAAGGCCCCCATACACGTGCCCGGATTCCGGCACGATCCGGCACCGGATTCCGGCACGATCGATTCCGGGCGCGTGCACGCGAAACGATCGTGCCGGAATTGCATGCAGCCCATCTGGTCCGATCGTTCGTGTCCGATTAATCAGGGGCTCAGAATCGGATCCGACGGAGAACCAACATGTTGGTCTTTCTCATGCGATTCTGTCCGGATCAGGGGGAGTTGCCATTTGTGAGGTGGACAATCGGACACGGATCCGTCCCGGAATCCGTTGGACAAGGTGGTATGCAGCGATGGATACTCTTAATTGGCCGATTGATCACACCTGCGATTCCCGGCAGAATCGCCGGAATCGATCGGATGATGAATCGATTGGACATGGAATCCGACACGTGTATGGCTAGCTTTATGGTCTTGTAGTGACCAGTAAATGGCCCTGCTGTGCATTTAAATGCAGTGTTAAATAATGCCTGTATATTACTGTAGTGCCAGGACTTATTCACTAATTGTGTATATATTTAATTGTGTATATACTTGGCCCTGTGCACTCTATCAATGTATAATGTACTTTATATATATTTGGTTCATGTCCCTTTAATGGTTTTGCGCCTGCTTTTTTTTAGTTGCTGGGGCTTTCCAGAGAACAGTACCTATTTTTCCCACTCTCCACTCCTCACTTGATTATATCAATTCTATTCTGCCAAATTACTGGCCTTAAGCCAACCCCCTCTGGGAGACTATAATTATTAGCTCCTCAGAACACAGAACTGGGCTTTTTTCATGTTCTCCTGATGACATGCAGAATCCACAGATATGTCCCCAGGATTTTCTCCTCTAAGCTAGCGTGACTTCCTGAAAGGAATTCTACCCTTTACTTCAACACAGCAGCTAGTAGGCACAGCTTGTTTTGAACTGTAGCTCCTAAGATTGATGCCTCATCCCTGCCAACGGGTGATGGTGAAGAAGCTGTATATATGACTTGCTACTAGTAAACTGTATATCTCTGTAGCAATTAGACCCTGAGGTCCTGCTGATGTATTATATTTGGGTCTGGGCAGCGGCAATGACAGTTCTTGGGAGACAGGAATGTGGATGCTTGAAGAACTTTGTTCTGCAACAGTTCCTATGGGAGAAACGGTGAGGGAGCAGGATTTCCCCGACTGTAGCAGACCGGCAGCAGGACACCTCTTTGAATACTTCTCCCTGACTCTTTTAGCCTGACGAGCTGGATGCTGGAACATTGACCTCTGACCTTCCCCTCAGCAGTACTTACCTTCACCCCGGGCGATCTGTGGTATGGCCCGTTCAAAGACAGGCAGCACAATAATACCCTTTTCAGAACAGGCAGATCCCCTTTCTTGAACTGGGGACAGGTGCTCTTGAACTCTAGGCAGACAGATTCCCACAGAGACAACTTCTCCAGCACAGCTCACCTCCTTTTTCAGGCATGCAAAAGGCAGAAGGCTTCCTGGACATTGTGGTGCCCCAGGCTTGAGGTGGAGATTCAGCTCTTTCTTAGGCAGTAGTGATGGCCGAACTGCCCGCAAGGCGGACAGTTTGGCCGCGAACAAGCATGTTCGCCCTCCTTCTCGCCAGCGGACAGTACGGGTGTTCGACCCGCCCTGTTCGCCGGCGAGAAGGAGCCCTCTATTCTTTCTCCGGTGGGATCATAAGCAGCGAGATCCCACCGCAGGAAGAATCTTTTCACTGAAGACCGGGTAGAGAGCCCGGTCTTTCAGTGAAAAACTGGCTCGCAAACCCGGATGTGACATCAGTGACAGTGACGTCACATCCAGTTAGCACAACCAGGAACTATGCGTTCCAGGTGCTGGATGGGATGTTAGTGACGTCACATCCGGGTTTTCAGATTCAAATTCCCCGCCTAGAGGCGGGGAATTTGAATCTGTCCACGAACGGGCGGACGGCGGACACGGCTGAAGTTCGGCCATCACTATTAGGCAGACTTTACAAATCTTTACCATAGGAGACACAGAGGCCCAGAGGGTATCTCTGGCTCACAGGAGATGCAGAACAGGAACACAGATCAACAGGGCCCCAGGGGGGATCCCTGGGTCACTGAAGACACAGACCTGAGTGAGCTGAGCCTTTTTATACACAACAGACTTATCCCCATCCCCATTCCAGAGGGATGAGTCAGTTCCCTGCAAAATGTTGCAGAGTTAACCAGCAGGTGCCGTGTTGTTTACCAGTCTAAAGGCCCCCATACACGGGTCGGATTCCGTCCGGATTCCGGGCCGATCGATTCCGGGCGCGTGCACGTGAAACGATCGTGCCGGAATCGTGTGCAGCCCACCTTGTCCGATCGATCACGTCCGATCGTTCAGGGGCCCAGAATCGGATCCGACAGAGAACCAACATGTTGGTCTTTTTGATCTGATTCTGCACACATCAGGGGGAGTTGCCATTTGTGAGGTGGACAATCGGACGCGGAATCGTCCCGGAATCCGTTGGACAAGGTGGTATGCAGCGATCGAATTATCTTAATTGGCCGATCGATCACACCTGCGATTCCCGCCAGAATCGATCGGATAGGTGATCGAGCGGCCATGGAATCCGACTGTGTATGGCTAGCTTAATGTCATCTCCGGGCAGATCAGGTTTGATACAGTTCCCGCCAAAATTCTGGAGGGAAAACTGGATAAACCTGCACCTGGCAGTGAAGACCAAGTTAACCCCTTAGCACTAACTCTCACTAGAGGGGTGCTACATCCCCCTACTCTGCTGTCTGGACCTTCTCTTTATTGGTGTGAGAGCTTTGCGTCAGTGTGCTGAGCAGAAGACATTCTTCTAGAGAATCTGGTTGTGTGAGTAGATGCACTACATGGCACACAATGACACTACAGTCTTATTGTGCTCAAAAAACAGTACTGCGCTTAACATCAGCAATTGAACAGTTACGATGGAAGAAGAGGTGCCTGGTACATAAATACTGTATATGGGGGGGGGGGGGGGGCTTTGTGTTCTATCTACTCTTTTTCCTTTCAGGTGTAACCAGTGGAGAAAATTAGCTGTCTATGAGGATTTATAGCTTAATTATCTTAATCACTCACTGAAAGAAAACACTCGTCAGTAAAACAGAGTTGTGCAATAACAATAAAGGCAGATATGTTTTATTGTCTGCAATAAATTGTCACCCGCTAAAATATACATGACCGTTTAAAGGAACATTGTTAAAGGCTGCTAAGAAGTTTGTTTTAAATATTTGTTGATGTGACTATTACACGGTTAATGTTACATTTGATATATTTTGGTTTGTCTAGGTTTCTGTTTTTAAGTTCCATAGCAGAACATTATCTGTTATTTTTATTCACCTAATTACTTTTACTTTACTTTAATTACTTTCACAATTTTTTTTTATTTTTCAAGCTAAGAACATTTCCAGCACATACGGAAAATACTTTTGCATTAAAATCCTGGGTAATGTTCACATCAAATGAACTACATTTAAATCAATCCTATTTTATGCTCTTTGTGTAAACCAGTAATCTATCAATTCTCTCCATGGTGTCCTCTATAGATAAAGTAGAGTAGTGATTGTAGTCATACAATGACAGAAAGTGTGCTAGTACAAGGATTAAAGCTGGCCACACACGGACAGATTTTTCGTGCAACCAACCGGCGATCATTTACAGCGTGGTGAAATCACCACGCTGTGAATGATCGCGGGTCAATCGTACCGTAATCAATATGCACCACATGGGCACATGAATTACTGTACGGCTGGAGAAAGCAGCCAGCCTGCCAGCCTTTCTGTGCTGGCCACGCCCCCTTCACACACACACAGAGCAGCTAGCTGAACACACAGCTTGTGTGTGTGGCTCAGCAGCCTATGTGTGTGCCGCTCAGCTGTCAGCACATCCATTACGCTAGATGGGGATAGCGCTGTCCCCATTCAGTGTAATGAATTTCGACCAAGGTTTTTCAACATGTTGGAAACCTGTTTGGTCGAGTTCCTTCGAGCAGGATCCATTGACCGTGGATGGCTCAGATGAAGAAACAGATTAGAGGAACATCGGGAGCCATGAGCGCGCCCACGCGCCCAGGATTCCTCAAATCTGTTACTTCATCGAGCCGTGTGTGGCTAGCTTAAATGACAATACATTTTTAACTAAACCTTTTATTGAGTTAGTACTAAATGGATTCATTTTGGTTGCTAAACCAAATATTGTCACTCCAATGGAGGCTGAAAGTCATTGCTCAAGGTGGGCTTCTCAATCAAGGGCATTTCTAGGATGCTTTTTAGTGTTGACTGTGAATGTTCTAACCGCGTATTTGTATTTCGACTATCGTCGCTGTGAGAATTCACGAAGATCTCGAATATAGTGCTATATCTTCGTAATTGTAGATATTCAAGATTGTTTACATCAGTACATAACTACCATGCATTGTGTTCGCAATGTGCATGTACAAGTGCCAATTTTCGCAATGAGGGGAATAATGACCGGAGATCACCAATTCTCAAATTTACAAATTTATTGCAAATCTTACCCGAAAAAATTGCCATATTTAGCAAATATGAATATTGCCTATGCTGCTCATCTCTAATCCTAATGAGCGGCATAGGCAATATTCGAATTCGCGATATTTTGCAAATAATTCTACTAATATTCTATTCTATATTCGCAAATATTCGCAATGACACGCGAAGATTCACCTCGTTATTACCTTTAAAATGAATGGCCACATCTGCTATTTATTTTCGCATTGTGAATATATTTTCGCAATCCATGCCCATAAGCATCCCAATGTGAATATTGGAGATTGCGAATATCCGCCGCCATATTCGCGAAATTTTTTGAATTTTCGAATAGCCGATATTCGCCGAATATATTCGAAATTCGAATATTCAAGCTCAACACTAATCCTAATAGACCAGGGGCACCTTTGAATTTAATTCATAACATAGACCGTGTCTTCCACATATATAGAAAAAGACCAATGCGATTCATTAGAAGACCTAGGATAGGGCTGTCAAATTCAGCTATATCTGGCCCGTAGTGTAATTATTTTTGGCCTGCCAGGTTGTGAAATCCTTTGATTTAAGAAATGAAAGGCACAGATGTATCCTTTTTTTTTACATTTTGTCACATGTGTTGCCCTTTGCTTGTTTCAAATTCAATGTTCAAGCAAAACTTAAGTTTGTTTCCATTTGAAAGGGTTCATCATTAAATATGATGTGTAGAAAAAAACTTACACAATTGTAGATATATTTCAATCAATTTCACAGTTGGCCGGTACCATTGTCCAAGGTTTTTGGCTCACTCTATGTTTAAGTTTGAGAATCCTGACTTAAGCTGGCCATATGGCCCCCATACATGCACAGATATTAGCGGCCGACAGATTAAAAACGATCAATTTTTAGATCGGTCGACTGAAAATTGTAATTGTGAAAAAAAAATCGATCAAAACATGATCGGACATGTCGGAAAATTTTGATCGGTTGAGTACAAATTGAGTACAAATTACGATTCCCCAAAAAAAAAAAAATCGATCAAAAATTGGTTATTCCATGTGGAGTATATTCTATTTTCCATTAATCAATCTCCAATTGTACGATTGAATTTTTTTTATAGTTTTTAGTCTGTCGGATGCTAAAATCTGTGTATGTATGGGGGGCATAAGGCTATGTTTCGGTCTATTAGAACATCCGGAAAGTCATGCGTTACACACGGAGGGAGCTTTCTGAGAGTCATGCGTTACAGATGGATGGACCTCTCTGCCCATTCTTCTCCTTCGCAGTCCTGCAATTGATTGCGGAAGGTTGGATGTGATGTTATGTAAAGCTAGGCACACACGGGTAGATTTCTAAAACGATTCGAGTACAATCAATCAACGTGCGCGGTCACGGTGATTGATTGTACTCGAATCTGCTTACAATCCTTCCTGTGTGTGCTGTCCTTCGAGGGGGTTGAATAGAGCCCCCTCGAAGTACCTCGATTGAATGGGTTTTCAACATGTTGGAAAATCACATTCAATCAATCACCAACACTCAACATGAAATGTTTTCATGTAGAGTGCAGGCTGCACGGAAATCCGACATCATCACACAGAAGTGACTGGCTGGGAGCGCAGCAGAGTGTGTGAAGGGGGCGGAGTCAGCATTCTTCACTCTAGCCGGGGAGAAGTAGGCTGGATTTCTCTTCTGCTTTTGGCATGTTACACGCTGGAAGCCGGAGAGAACTCTAGCTAGCCGGACTTCTTCATTGAACGGTAATCGATGTGCCCATGTGGTGCACATTGATTTCCGTTCAATCGACCACCAATCAATCACAGCGTGGTGACGTCACCACGCTGTGATTGATTGGTGGTCGATTGCACGGGAATCTACCCGTGTGTGGCTAGCTTAAGTAATTTTTTTTCAAGGGAAAACAGTCCATCACCAGTGAATGCCCATCCGCTGGTAACTGATTTAATTCATTGTTGGGCTCAGTTGCGTTTATGTCGAATAGCGATCTATAATGATTTTAGCGCAACAAAGCTCAACGGATTACAACGCATGTGGAAACACGCTAATTGAATGTAATGCAATGCGCAACATCCCTCCATTTGACGTGTGACAGATGTAGTATACATTAGCAACACAGCATGTTCGCTTAAAACACCTTAAACAGATGCAATACTATCCCTCCATTGGGCTTCATGGACACATGATCTTTACAAATCCATGACGTTCAAAAGACACAAGCCTTTATTAAGCACTTGCACATACTTTATCCTGCTCACTGATTTTTGGATTAAGGGCTCTTTGTGTACATTAGTGCCCACTTTTGGCAATGCATGCATTTTGCAGGAACAAAAAAGAGTGACTCAATCAGAAATGGTAAAGGAGACTTTGTGTTCACTTCATATGGCTTATGAATCTCATTGTATTTGGTAAGCCCATACACATTTAGATTGTGACCCGATTTTTTGGCCGATTAACCGTGCGTGATGACGCCAATCACACGCAGTCAATCGGACAAAAAATCGGGTCACAATCAGCCTGGCACCCTTTGTGTGTCAGCACTCTCCGACGGGTCCCGCTAGCTGCTTGGGCTGCCATCAGGGCCCGAGCAGCTAGGGGGCCCTGGAAGACAGCATCTAGGGACCCCAGCCGTGAGAAGACGCTGCAAGGTCACTGAGGCTGTCTGTGAGCTTGCAGCCTCTGCATACTGTACAGCACGAAAGGGAGAGGGAGGAGCTTCTAGCACCCCCTTTCCTGTTCATAGCTTCGGTGTCCTCAGCCCCATCGGATTCCTGATGGAGCTGAGGAGACATACCCGTACTTTGGACGGGGACTCTTATCCCTGTCTAAAGTATTAGACGGATCTTAAAATTACGGACATGTCCATAATGGCTTTGATGGTTTTGGCGGCCGATTTTGGCCCTTTATGTTTTAGATCGGTACCTGTTTTTTCACCCAAAAAATGGGGGGGGGGGGGGATCTAAGCATGTATGGGGATCTGTACTCATTGAGACTTTCATACAGGAGCTTCTATCGAACTTTAATAATGAAGTGTAAAAGCAGGGAGACCTATATATTACTTTACTATTTCCCTTTAATAATCATAATAATTTGAATCTGTAAATGATTTGCACAAAAGGATTTGAAAAGGATTTACATAAAAAACATTTTAGAATGACATGCCAACATCTTGATAAGAGAAAAGGAATACTCCTAATTCATACTTGCTGTCATACTTGCCGTGCATTACAAAAATCTGCCTATTCATACATAGAAACATCTGAATTATTCATACTTTGCTGGATACATTATTCCAGTGGAATGTTGAATGGTGTAAATAATGTCAGCTAGCTAACATCTGCATCGATGTCATGTCCAGAAAAAAATATAACGACAAGGAAACAACAAAAGAACAGCTTGCGCTCCCAACCTGCCAAGAAGCCATACTGCAGTACATAATGACTGCCCACTCTTCCATGTACTACACCAAGATCACCTACACATTCCGTCCTCAGAATGATGCAGGTTTCCCTTCACTAATCACTGGATCTCAGGCATCTGAAAGAGGACATATGTCTGCATCACTTGCCAGGATCAGAAATTGTGTGATAGAGGGTAGAATGAACCTAACGGAAAATCTATATAATCTTCCTCCTATGCATTTCAAATTACTTGTATTCTTTTCACATTTTCATATATACCGTAATATGCCCCGGTCATCCTGTCTATGCATCAGAAATGTACAGATCTGACACTAAAGAGAAGCTATACTGATTTATTACATAGAAAACCATGATACGCATTTAAAGGGCTTTATGTTTTATTTTGAATACCATACTTCCTATGTAGTTTTTACCGGTAGTTTTTCTATAACTTTGCTTTTGGTATTTTTGTAAAGACAGTAAAAGACAGTAATCAGTAAATCATAAAGATTTAAGGCCCCCATACACGTGTCGGATTCCCACCGGATTCCGGCACGATCGATTCCGGGCGCGTGCACGCGAAACGATCGTGCCGGAATCGCATGCAGCCCACCTTGTCCAATCGATCAGGTCCGATCGTTCAGGGGCCCAGAATCGGATCCGACAGAGAACCAACATGTTGGTTCCATCAGATTGATTCTGCCCAGATCAGGGGGAGTTGCCATTTGTGAGGTGGACAATCGGACACGGAATCGTCCCGGAATCCGTTGGACAAGGTGGTATGCAGCGATGGATACTCTTAATTGGCCGATTGATCACACCTGCGATTCCCGGCAGAATCGCCGGAATCGATCGGATGATGAATCGATTGGACATGGAATCCGACACGTGTATGGCTAGCTTTAGTTTGAAGGGCCACAGGAGGGGTGTCCACACTTTGTAATTATTTCCTATGTGTGAGAACCTGTGACAGCGGCAGCATTTTCTGAAGAGAGGGGAGGATGGACGAGGGAAATTCAGGATTAGCTTGTTACAGGTAAGTATGGTTATCTTTTTTCCATCCATACAGTATAACGGGGTGTTAGCCAGCAAGGGACATAAAGTACAGTAGATAACTTTAGATGCCCTTTAAGTAAGTAATAGGACACACCAGCCATTGACACTCCATTGTGCCTTCTTCCCCTGGCTGGGTCTACACTAGGATGAAGTGATGGGTTGTTCGCGAAAGAGCCGGCTCTAAGAGCCGATGCTTGGCCGCGAACGACAGGAGCCGATGCCTGTCCAGCA
>CM070039.1:10849440-10860572 GCA_036250615.1 Ptychadena robeensis
ACTATTTTTGCCATGTGTTCGAGTATTCGCGCGAACGCGAACATGCGATATTCGCCGCGTGCAGTTCGGCGGCGAACAGTTCGGGACATCTCTAATCAGGGACTGAACCCAAATCCCTTCTACAGATAGCCAAGGCATCTAGTATTCCTTTAAAAATTATTGCACATAAATGATTACACTAATAGACAGCGCTGCACCTAAATATATATTTTACCATAGGATAGACCTGGGGTCTATGGCCAGGTCACTCAGGTACTGACTCCAAAGACATATTAGAGATACCAGGCATCTAGTATTTCTTAAAATAGATTGCAAAGAAATGAGTACATTTATAGACAAGGCAGCACTTAAACAATAGTATTACCATAGACTGGACATAACATGGACTCTATGGCAATTTCATACAGATTAAAGATCAATCAGGGACTGAACCCAAATCCCTTCTACAGATAGCCAGACATCTAGTATTCCTTTAAAAGTTATTGCACATAAATTACACTAATAGACAGCACTCCATCTAAAAATATCATTTTACTATTAGATGGATCTGGGGTCTATGGCCAGGTCACTCAGGTACTGACTCCAAATACATATCAGAGATACCAGGCATCGAGTATATTTTTTAAGCGATTGCAAACAAATCAATACATTTATAGATAGTGAAGCACCTAAAATAATATACTACCATAGACTGGACATTACATGGACTCTATGATCATTTCCATAAAAATTCAAGGTCAATCAGAGACTGAACCCAAATCCCTTCTACAGATAGCCAGGCATCTAGTATTTCTTTAAAGAGATTGCAAATAAAGTATTATTATCATCATCATTTATTTATATAGCACCAACATATTACGCAGCGCTGTACATTAAAGTCATACTTTTTTAGATAGTGAAGCATATCAGAAATAATTGTACTATAGATTGGACATGATATATGATGTGGACATTTAAGGTCCATTGTGCAGCTATTTGCTGTAGAATAAAAGTCTCTTAAAGAATAAAGATTCTTCTTCTATCTCTGGGACATCTCCTGTCACTGCTGGGTATGTGAATGGACATTGTCGGTAGGTAGACGAGTGTGACTTCACATCGGGCACAGATCGGACCTCAGCTGAGTCGGGCAGCGCAAAGAGTTAACGTTAACCCCTTGGTGCACACGCTCCACCCCGAGCTATTTGCGTCACTGGGAGGTTCCTGTGTGTGCTGGTGACACCTATAGCAGCACTGTGCTGTATCAGTGTATGAGTGGAAGCGCAGGGAGAACACCGACTGGGCTTCCCAGCATCATCCTCATCCTGATCCTCAGTGCTGAGGTCTGCCATCCATCCTCTACATACAGCAGGGTGAAGCAGACAAGTCTTCCTATATCTCTGCTGTCCCCATCCATCGCTGCACAACTAGAAGAGTCAGAGGGGAATCCCCGGTGACCGGGAAGTGGCAGGAGACTCATTCCTCGCACCATGCTTCTCCAAACTTGAGGACCTCCACCTGGGACTAACACTCAACCTTCATCCAAGATCAGAGGAGCTTATCCTGCAGAGATGTCAGAGCCAGCGCTGGACTTTTCCACTGTGGAAAGTTTCTTGGACAGACACCCAGATCTGTTTGAGGATTACCTGATCAGAAAAGGCAAGCATTACATGGTAGAGAAGTGGCTGAAGAGGAACCAGCTAAGCAAGATACCTAATTCCAGCACTGATGACAAGAACAAGGACTGTTGGGGGAATAGAGGGGAAGGACTGCAGAGGAGGGCATCCCAAAAGGAGCTGAGGAAAAGTTTTGCCAGATCCAAGGCCATTAATGTCAATAGGACCTATGATGAGCATGTCAACTCCAGAGCCCAGGAGCCCCTGACCAGTATGAGGAGAAGAGCATTGCTCAGGAAGGCCAGTTCTCTGCCACCCACCACCGCTCACATCCTCAGTGCACTGCTGGAATCCAGGGTCAACATCCCCCAGTATCCATCCACTGCCATTGACTACAAATATCACCTGAAGGAGAACGATGAGAGGGAGTTCTTTCTGGAGTTAGTGAAGGACATCTCCAACGAACTCAACCTCACCAGCCTTTGCTATAAGATCTTGATCTTTGTATGCATTATGGTGGATGCTGACAGGTGCTCTTTGTTCTTGGTGGAAGGCACAGCCAACAAAAAGAGTTTGGTGTCAAAGTTCTTTGATGTGCATGCAGGGACCACCCTACTGCCTTCATGCAGGATGGACAACTCCAACGAAGTCCAAGTACCCTGGGGAAAGGGCATCATTGGCTATGTTGCTGAGCATGGAGAGACAGTCAATATTCCTGATGCTTACCAGGTAGGTCAATCAATATTCCTGACCTGATGTCTCTCTGTAAGTATACAGCAGCTGCTTGGGGGGGTTGGGGGACATCATTTGCTGGAGCGATTGGCCAGGAAGATTACAGTAATCTTGCTAAACAAGGCGTTGGGTTCCCAATTGCATTGATCTAAAGGAGATCCCACTAGCTGCTGGTCAATGACTTTCTGACACCTAATGACTTCGACTATGGGCCAAACCTATGGGAATTCCAGCTGTCCGTCAGCAATCAGCACTGCAAGGCAAAATTTAGCAAGGGATGAGCATAGCAGTTCTAGTCTTGTTATAAATGGTGGACTGCTTGACTGTACTGTGGCTAATGAATTATTTTATTGCATGACCCTTTATATAGCCATTGACTTTATAGAATGAGTTGTATTTATAGGACATTGTATGTCAATAGCATATATATGGTATATATGGTATATATATCAGTGGTGGCAAAACCTATAGCACGTTTGCCAGAGGTGGCACTCAAAGCCCTCTCTGTGGGCACCAGAGCTGTCAGTCAGCACAGAGGCAGATAAGGGGGAGAGAAGAGAACTGCATAACTCAGCTGCTTATTGGCTCCCTGGACTGTCCATTCTCTTTTCCCTCTTCCAAATGCATACAGTGGCCTCACCCTCCCATAGACTGGTGATTTCTTTGTCAGAGGGCAATCATACAATTCAGCAGGGGATCAAATATTTATTTACCTCACTATAATAAGTGTGTTTCTGTCCAGATAATGACTATGTTGGCACTATAAGTGGGTCTTGGGTTTCTCTAGAAGGTTCGCCATCTGATGTGCTATGTGCTTTAAAAAAATATTGTTCAATACACTGTATATACTCTGATCTCTCATGTATCTACTATTACCATGCAAATAAGTGGCAAACTACACACCAGGCGGTTATTTAATCGGTTTGGTTTTGGGATGCTCTTTTTTTAAGTAGGACACATGGTAATCCCCGTACTTCTTTATCTCTACAAGAAATCATTTTCATGCTTTTTGCCTATAAAATATGACATTACAGGATTTACATCTCTAAATTGATTTCTTCACATGAACAGATGTCCAAAAAAGAAATGTCAGTGTAAACTTTTTAAGGGCACATCGCCATAACAACACCGGACTGCCCACAGTGATGGTGCATTGTCATTTTAAGTGGCTCTTTCCTTTTTCATGTTTTAGTGAAATTGCAAATGAAACAGTCTCTATCATAAAGGTGATTGTCATTAAAAAGTGATAAATAGTAAAAAAATAATAATTATTATTTAATAGTGCTAGAAGAGTCAACTATGATCACCTTTTATTTATTATTTTCAGATAATCTTTTATTATTTTGGTTTTATTACTTGTTGTATTTTTGGGTAGTGCTACAGTTTATATAAACTTTTCTCATTTGTGTTAGTGATGCATTAGCTGCACAGCCAGGGTCTGCGCCAGAGCGCCAGGAGCGGGTGGGCATGGGTGGCCAATCAGAGGGGCATGCCTATGTCTCACAGGTCAGGCAGGTATAGGTAGGGGAACACAGACCTAACTGGGTGGGTGTGGCTCCCCATTGCCCACCCATAGCGGGGGCACTATGAACACCACACATGTCTATCAGAAAAAAATTATCCAGTAATCCTTTAATGCTGAACTCTGGTTTACACACAAATCTCAGCTTGCATTTAGGCCAGCCCCTCACTCCCAGGTGTACATGCTGATGTTATGTTCAGGGGTATATATATATAAAAAGACACACACACACACATATATGTAGAATGTTTGCTTACCTTCTTCATTGTTCTTTCAGCAGCTGGTGTTCTTCTCTGTAAGGCTTAGTTTCCACTTGAGCGGAAGCCCGCGGCGCGGCTGCCGCCGCTAAGGACCGCCGCCGCTAAGAACCGCATCTCATGCGGTTTTTAGCGGCGGGCATTCATCCCTATGGCCGCGGTCAGTGCTGGGCGGCCGCGGAATCGCGCGGACGGCCGCCTAAAAACTCGGTCGACCGAGTTTTTAGGCGGCCGTCCGCGCGATTCCGCGGACAGGGGACCAGCGCCATTGAAATGGATGGGCGCGGATGTAGCCGCACCGCGGGCTTCCGCTTCTAGTGGAAACAAGCCCTAATCCGGTGTACCAGGCTGTGGGCCGGTGCTTGGTGCCCCTCTTTACAATGAAGAGCTATTGGTTCTACATTGTATCGTATGATATCAGAGACGTCAGCCACAGCCCAAAGCACCTTATATATGCTGTGGGAGTAGGTCATAAGGTGGTGGTGAGAGGAGGAAAGAAAACGTATTATTTATTTATCAATATACAAATGTGAGAATTTAGCATGAATTGCTCTCTTTTGTTTGGCCTGCTAGATTTTGCTATTGAATATCAGTGATGGCCGAACTGCCCGCAAGGCGGACAGTTCGGCCGCGAACAAGCATGTTCGCCCTCCTTCTCGCCGGCGGACAGTACGGGTGTTCGACCCGCCCTGTTCGCCGGCCAGAAGGAGCCCTCTATTCTTCCTCCGGTGGGATCATTAGCAGCGAGATCCCGCCGCAGGAAGAATGTTTCACTTTCAGTGAAATACCGGCTTGTAAACACGGATGTGATGTCAGTGACGTCACATCCGGTTAACACAACCAGGAACTATGCGTTCCAGGTGCCGGATGTGACGTCACATCCGGGTTTTCCGATTCAAATTCCCCGCCTAGAGGCGGGGAATTTGAATCTGACTGCGAACGGGCAGACGGCGGACTTTTTTAAAAGTCCGCTCCGCCCGTTCGCGGACGGACGCGGCCGAAGTTCGGCCATCACTATTGAATATGTGCGGGATAGGTGCTTTTGGGTGCAGTTAGCAATATGGAGGTGTACAGGAGTGGTCCAGTCTGGCATGAGAGGCGATCACCCCCTCTTCCCCTGTGTTGGGTGGTATTTGAGTTTGAGTTAATTATTGCAAAGCCCCTGAACATGGCATCATTACCAGATGTAATGAAGCCTTAAGAGTACACAAAAAAAGGTATTGTTCTAGCATATGCAGTTTTTGCATAAACTTAAGTTCAAAGTCAAGTCAATATTTAAAATTTAAATTTCGACTTTGAACTTCATTTAAGGAAAAACTACACATGCTAGAGCAAGTTTGTTTAAATGTTCCCACAATCCTTCTCTACATCTTCAGTAATTTGTGAGAGGCAGTCATTCTGCCGGGAAGACACAATCCCACTGCTCTGCAGTCTCCATCCCCCAAACTGAGCTCCTCTTCCTTGCAAGATGTTGGCAGGGGCGCTAGCCAATTGCCCATGTTGCCCATGCCTAAAACCATTGGAGGTGCACCATGATTTTTCCCTTGGTGACCTCTAAATTATGGTGCCAGTAGAGACCTGTGCTGCTGGTCATACAATGAGCCGGCCACAGACGGTTAGATTTTCCGGCTTATTTTTCAGCAGATTGACCTGCACTGGGAATCGGCCATGCACCCTTTGTGTGTCGGCATTTACTCTGGATGGATGAATTCTAAGATTAACCGACATGACCGTAAATTTCTGTGGGGTTCATGGCTGAACTTACCTTTTATACATTAGATTTTTACCTTTTATACATTAGATTTTTACCTTTTATACATTAGATTTGTGGCCGATTTTGCGGCTGCTTGACCGCCGCACACGCACAAAAACGTACGATCGCTGATAATTGTTCGATGACGGCAGAAAAATTGATCGAATTTTGATCGGACATGTTGGAAAATCATCGTCGATTGTGCCAAAATCGTTTTATAATCGTGGATGTTTGTGGTGTTTCTCCTGGATCGATTAGATTCGATATAATAACATAGACCACTTCAATCTGAACTTCAATCGTTTCCAGACCAACATCGACGATTTTAGTAATATTTTGGAATCGAAATCTCACCACAATCACAAACTCAATGTGGGGTGTATGTTGATGCGATTAAGATTGATTTTCGATTAGACGATTGAATTCCTCGTCTGTGTGTGGCTAGCTTTACTCTGGACATTGGATTTGGATTGTGTAAAGATGGTACTGCTGACTCCATTATTTATATTTGATATATTTGCAGACAACCTAAATTATTCTGTATATATGAGTACAATGTAGGTCACCTAAAAGAACAGTTTTGCTAAGATTTCAGCCTCATGTACCAATACGAGTATTTCTGTGTTTGACAAGCACATGTAAGACAGGTAAGTAGATCCGCATTGATTGCAGCGGAGTGGCGTGGATTACATTTCAGAGGCTGCGTTCTGCTTCCTATCGTGTTATGGTGTTGCCTCGGACATAGCATGTTTTATGGAGGTACACGCATGCATACATTGGAAGGGGATGTACATGCACCCAGCTAGATGTGCTCTTACCTATACATACAGGATGTAGAGGTCTGCATTCAGCATTTCTTGCACATGATTGGGTATTCTTTTTTTTTGTTTTCTCAATCTTCACCACGCTTTCAAAGCTTAGTGTAGATTTCCTTTAAGGCCTGTGTGACATTTCTTAAATTTTTACATGTTGGGCAACACATAAATAAAATATACATTGTATCCATCGAGCCTCTTCACATGAAAACACAGGTTATTGAGGCCTGATATGTTTATATATATGTTTATATGATTTACTCCTTTAGAAAATCACCCCCATGCAAAATTCCCATTCAAACAGTGGAGCTTTGACCTGATGGTCTATGGAAATAACATACAGCAGTGGTTCCCAAACTGGGGGGCGCGAAGGTATTCCAGGGGAGCATTGGCCCTCATTCTTAACGTGTTTAAATGGGGAGTCGATAATGAGTCTAATTAGAAACGGGTGGCTCTGCAAGGAAAGTTTAGGAACCACTGACATACACTAATATGATATGTATTGCTGATATCTAATATTATTATTATCATTTATTTATATAGCGCCAACATATTACGCAGCGCTGTACAATACATTAGAGATACAACACACAATAACACACAGGTACAGGTAATGACACAGGAGGAATAGAGGACCCTGCCCGGACGGGCTTACAATCTAATATGTTGGGGAACAGAGTATACAATAGGTGGGAGATGGGACTGGCATGGTGGTGATGTTAGGAAAGAGCAGATGGATAGGCCAGACTGAAGAGGTGGGTTTTTAGGGCTTTTTTAAAAGTGCCAAAAGTAGGAACAAGTCTAATGGGACGAGGGAGGGAGTTCCAGAGAGTAGGAGCGGCCCTAGAGTAGTCCTGAAGCCTTGCGTGTGATGAGGTTATGAGTGGGGATGTCATTAGTAAGTCACTGGAGGAGCGGAGGGGACGGTTAGGGGTGTACTTGTGTACCAGGTTGGAGATGTAAGGAGGACAGGAGGTGTGGAGTGATTTAAAGGCAAGGCACAGGACTTTGAATTTGATTCTCTGGACAACTGGAAGCCAGTGTAGAGATTTGCAGAGAGGAGCATATTTAAAGTACAGTTGAATACATTTTTAATGCATTTTATTGTTTGACAAAACAACTATTCTTTTTTTCTGTCAATGTTATTGTCAACTTAATCTTTGGATGTAAATGTATAGTCTACTTCTATTATACACAGGGGTGCACATAACTTTTTAGTGAGCTTCTCAGATGAGTACCAGGAAATGGTGTTTGGTACTCACCCCATATGTAGGGTGGACTTTCTCACTGTCTCACTCGCTGTCTTCTGTGTCAGCTTCCTGCATGCTAGATTCTGCTACCCTGTTCCTTAGTTAGCCTCCGATTAGCTGTCTCCATCCACAGGTCACCAGCTGGCTTTGGGTCAAACTCTCAGTACAACACGTTTGATCCCCCAGATCTCATACCTCAGTAGTACAAACCTGAACTGTTCTGGGTTAGTAACTAACCCCTGAGACTTCCTGCAGTTCAAATGTCAACATTTCATAATCATATTCCAGCTGTCACACTGTGCTTTTCTTTTGTCAAATGTTACCCTTACATATGTCTACTCAGACTTTCACCCCCCAGATCTCCAACACCCTTAGAAGTCTAATCTTTTTTTGGATTATTAATTTACATTCCCAATGTCACCCCCCTAACTGCAACCTTTCATAGTTATTCATGTTTTCCTGCAGTTATCCAAGTGCCATTAATTGCATACATTTAACATTTAGCTGCGGCCGCCCAGACACGGAGCGCCTCCAAGTTGTTAGTACGCATATGAGCTGTGTAACAATAATGCCGGTACGCATAGCTAGGTTTTGGCCCCTTTTGAGTACCACTTATGTGCACCCCTTGATTATATCATTAACACCTTTAGTCAACTCATATATCCAACCTTTATTAATAACAATAGCCTTCCAAGTGTACCGATGGCTGCAGGTGTTTTTTAATTGTTCCACTGTTATTGTTAAAGCAGAACTCTGGCTTCACCTTCAGTCCTGCACAGTTGTATAGACTTCTCTCTTGCACTGATGTTATACTGAATTTCTGTAATGATGACAGATATTGGATAGCAAATCTTAGTATTTAATCACCTTTTAGTTTACTGTGGTGATACATAGTAAAAGATAACTTCTGTTTAGTTTCTATACATTCCACATTTCTCTTTGACATGATGGTTCCTAATTGTGAGCATTGTTAGGCGACTCTTATCAAACAAATACTTGCATTTTGGATGTGGTGCATCATGTAATCAGGCTGTTTTATTTGAATATCTGTATTTAGGTCATGCATGGAGTCTGTCGCCCAGCTTCTGTCTTGCAGCTGTCAGCAGCCAGAAAAAAAATTTGAATATTGTCTCCCCGAATAAGAAAATATTAATTACCTTAGGTTATGTTAGTGACACACGATTGTTTCTACAGTAAGGACATTGGATTGTAAGCTCCTCCTGTAGTATTGAGTTTAAATATTCGAATTTCTATTAAACGAATATGATGCAATGTTATGCATTGGGAAGCTTTTGACAATGCACTGTGGTTGTAAATTTGCAATGCGAAAATAAATACCATACCATGTCACCTGTCACCATTCATTTTGAAGGTAATCACGATGCGATTTTATATATATATATATTTATATTCACAATGTATGGCCATACACTCCAATTGCGAATATTTGCAAATATCGAATAGAATATTTGTAGAATTATTGGTGAAATATCAAATGTCAATAACATGACTATAGACTTTGCGCTAAGATGTCAACAATATATTAACCTCCCTAGCGCACTGCCCGTTCCGGTAATAATGGCGCAATTACGGGCAATCAGGCAGTGTACAAAGTAACACTGCCTGTTCATGTCTCTCCCTCCGGGGCTCTTCATGAATGCCCATGTGTCATTATTGAACACCGGCTGCGTGAGTGAGAAAGCCCTCGCTCCGTCCATTAACATGGAGGCCCCCCCCGCCCCCATTCTGCGCCACCCGTGACTCATCTGGGCGTGCCGAAACCCTTGGAAATGCTGCATGCGAGACACATTGCTGCACGCTTTCCATGGAGGGCATCAGGTCTCCCCGATGCCGCTTCCACATGCGGTTTGAGACTGACCCTGAACGGGGGTAGATGGGGTAGAAGTGGAGGGAAATGCAATCTGTTAAAATTTTTCGTACCCAACTTTCAGCTCCCAATTCCGGATGGAATCAGACAGCCAAGAAAGTTAACATTTGTTTATATATATCTTATACAGGACTTTACAGAGTATGTAGTTATATCACTAGCTATCTCTCAGAGGAGCTCACAATCTAATGTCCCTACCAAAGTCATATGTGACTAACATAGTCTAAAGCTGGCTATGCACACATAGATTGCAGAACAATTATTGTACAATCGATCACGGCGTGCTCACGCTCCACTTTGGGTGCTCCATCCCTGGCCGATACGTTGGATGGGGACCGAGTCTTCATGCAAAGTTACTTACTTTGCATGCAGACATGAGTCTTCATGCAAAGTATTGGAGGTGCTGCGGCTCCTGCCTCCTTCCTGTTCAGCCGTCGGCTGTCAGTGTGAAGGGGCGGAGCCAGCACTCCTCACTCGGAAGCTGTGAGACACAGACGGCTTCTCCCCAGCTTGTAGCGTGTTTTGATTCACACGTGCTACAAGCTGGGGAGAACTGGTCCCCAGGGTCCCCATTGAACGGGAATTGATGTGCACCACATCAATTGATCCCCGATCAATCACAGCATGGTGACGTCACCACGCTGTGATTGATTGGGGGTCAATTGCACGGGAATCTACCCGTGTGTGCCTAGCTTTAGTCTGGACACATCTGGTTCAATTTCTGATCCAATAAAACAGTACCTGAAGTCAAGTTGCAGATAAGTCAGCAGCCAACCAGCTGGGGAATTCAATTAGACATAGGTAGGAAAGGTGTGTTGGCGAATAGCGATCTAAAGCACACAGGTTTTATCATGTGTGTAAATAATCTGCTGGTGTGTACTAAATCTAATGACTGCACGCAGCCAGGAGCAGTACTTGTTATGAAATTGTGACACTACTTTCTGTCATTTGGGATCTTTCCCTGTCCCGCTCCTTATGACATATTGACTTTGTGAACAAGAAGTGTCATGCACTGCAGTGCGGCCAGAAACGACTACGCCATCTGTAAACCATTTACTGAAGCGTGCCGTGTTGTTCTAGCTTGTTCTGCAAATGTTCCGGCAGATCATTAGAGTATTGTAAGATAAGGTGGAAAAGTAGATAGTTATAGAACAGCAAGATAGAAATCCAGCCAGCCTGGTAGGAGAGAATTCTTTATTGCTGACCACATGATCCCTGCAAAGGCTTGTAACATAATGTGTATTTAATGCATGATATGCTGGCTTACATTGTGCTTCATTGCTTCATTGCTTGGTTTTTATTATTTTTTTTAAACTTGTATGC
>CM070039.1:10861947-10882992 GCA_036250615.1 Ptychadena robeensis
AACACTGACATGAAAGTGCTGGACGAGATGCAGCCGTCAGAAGCGCTAGGAAGGTTAATGTTGTGTTGTGTCCTAGAACACTTTAGAGCATGGATCCTCAAACTACAACCTTCTGGCTCTCCCTTTGGCCCTCCAAGGCTTTTAGTCCAGCCCCCTTAGCTGTTAGAAGTTTATAGAGTGAGAGCTGGATCTGTGATATACAGAGAGACTAACTGTAAGGGTGCACCGAGGGCATCTTGTGGCAAAAGGCGGTATTGCTTGGATTTGCTTTTTTTCCAGTTGTCACAAAGTTAAAAGCTTAAGTAGCTGTATATGAAGCTTTATCGTGTATACACTACTGGCTAAATTGTTTTAAATTAAATTATTTATTGTTCCAATTGTATTGGGTATGTTTTGTCCATTGCAAAACCGCAGGGAAACATTATTACAATTGCAAGAAAAAGTATGTGAACTTTGGGATTACGTGGAGTTTTGCATGAACTGGTCATAAAATGTGCTCTGATCTTCATCTAAGTCACACAACAGAAAAAAGCAGTTTGCTTAAAATAATACTTCACAAACATATGTTTTCATGTTTTTATTAAACATAACATGTAAACATTCACGGTGCAGGGTGCAAAAATTATGTGAACCCCTAGCCTAATGACTTTTCCAAAAGCTAATTGGAGCCAGGCGTAAGCCAACCTTGAATCCAACCAGTGTGATGATATTGGATGTGTTGCTAAAAGCTGTCCTGCCCTTGTTTTGGGTTTACTGGTTTTAAGAAGCACTGTCTGATGTGGACCATGTCTCGCAGAAAAGATCTCTCAGAAGACCTACGATCAGGAATTGTTGGCTTGCATGAAGCTGGAAAGGGTTATAAATGACTAAAGCTGGGAATAGATGGTGATACGATTTACCTTATCTAATTCTCTGCACTAGCAGTGGTGTGATGATGTCATCACGCCCGCCCGCTAGTGCCGAGAATCGAATGCCGCTTTTTATGTGCAGCTCATTACTTCGGCTGGGAGCAGCCGTCCCCAGCCGAACTAATGGGATCGGGTTAAAATTTACCGTCCTGTCAGATGACGATGTGCGATCTGACAGGACGGCTGATTTTAGCCCAATCCTCGTTGGTTGCTGCATCCAATTCCTGCACGACCCGATCCTTAAGGGATGCGCACAGCATCGGATCGGGGATCAGATCGTGCAGGAAGTGGACCGTCTATGCCCAGCTTCATGGATTTCTTAGGGTGTCAGAGATCTAATGTTTCAAAATCAGTGAAGGCATGTATATGCAAGGGTAGAAAAATCACTCTTCCCACCTTTCGTTGTTTTGTTGCACTACAATCAAGCTATAGGCAGAGCACAAGGGAAATTGTTAATTTTTTTCTCCTAAACTTTAGTTTGGCCCCCTGACGTCCTGTGGGACTTTGAATTGGACCTTTGTTTAAAAACTTTGAGAACCCTTGCTATGGAGAGTCAAAAATGATTTACTATTCTCTAAAATGTAGATATTTAAATAATAGGCTTCACAATGAATGCAATTTACTATAAATATTTTATATGATATTTGTCTCACTGTGATAGGGAATTGACCTTGAAAAATATGTTTATTTTACTCTCCTTGGAGAGCGTATAGCTCAAAATGTTTAGACAAAATACAGACGTATCTGATGTAAACAAATCCAGGTGATGAGTCATTGCTGTACTGTAAAATAAAGATTATACAAAGTGAGAAAACATCATTGTGTAGTTAGGGAGTCATTATATCAGGACAACGTTTTTGTTCCAATAAGTTTTGTGTCTTACTACACTATAATTGGGTGGATAACATTATATAAATAAACAAAGGATGTTCTACTGCATAACAAGGTATTATTATTATCATTTATTTATATAGCGCCAACATATTACGCAGCGCTGTACAATACATTAGAGTGGAGATGTAAACACACAATAACACACAGGTACAGGTAATGACACAGGAGGAGTAGAGGACCCTGCCCGGACAGGCTTACAATCTAATAGGTTGGGGAACAAGGTATACAATAGGTGGGGGGGGGGGGGGGGGGGGGGGGGGGGGGGGGGGGGGATAGGACTGGCATGGTGGTGATGTTAGGAAGAAGATGGGTAGGAGAGGCTGAAGAGGTTAGGTTTTAGAGGTACACAGTACTATCATTGACTTTCCTATTTATATGTTTTGTAATGAATTCTGTTTTTTGCTCATGTACTTATACTATTGTAGAGCTTTGTACTTTATAGAGTTGGACAGCTCAGTGGCTAGAATTTTAGATTGTAAGCTCTTTTAATGGATAGTGATGAGCGGCATAGGCAATATTCGAATTCGCGATATTTCGCAAATAATTCTAATATTCCATTCTATATTCGCGAATATTCGGTTGAATATTCGCAATTCGCTAGATTCCCAATTATACTCGCCTCACAATTACCTTCAAAATGAATGGGCGTGTGCTATATATATTCGCAATCCATGCCCATAAGCATCCCAATGGCGAATATCGCGAATATTTGAAATTGCGAATATCCGCGAAATTTGCGAATGCTCGAATAGCCAATAAGTAAGTTTGTTTACAAATAGCGGTTAATTGGAGCTACACTCAGGGTAGCTTACCTGTTACAGGAGAGCTTGCACTGTTCTTTTTTTTTTTTTGATTCACCCCCTGATGTCAGTGATGACGCAGTGGAAGTGGGGGTGTCCTCACCATTTGCTCGTGTGTAAATAAAGGCATAGGCGTGCTGGGTCCCCTTACATTCCATTGGTAATGATGATGTTAATAATTGATAATGAGGTCAAGGTGGTGAGAGTGAGTGGAAATACAAATAGAAACTGTTGTTATTACACAAAAGTAGCTGAGGAGGCGGACCCCTAGGGTGGTTAACACACAAAGTCTATTTTCAAACCTTTGCCATTTTCAGCTTGCGTATAAGCTGAATTTAATTTTGAGTGGTGAAAAAGTTAGCTTATACTCGATTAAATGTGGTATACAGTATATACACTGCCTGGCCAAAAAAAAGTCACCTCCAAAAAAAAGTCACACACTCCAATATTTAGTTTGACCGCCTTTATCTTTGATTATGGCACACATTCATTGTGGCATTGTTTAGATAAGATTCTGCAAGATTTATTTCCATCCAGTGTTGCAATAATTTTTCACCAAGATCTTCCATTAATGGTGGAAGAGTCTGACCACTGCGCAAAGCCTTCTCCAGGACATGCCACAGATTCTCAATGGGGTTAAGGTCTGGACTCTGTGGTGGCCAATCCATGTGTGAAAATGATGCCTCATGCCCCCTGAACCACTCATTCACAATCTGAGCCCGATGAATCCTGGCATTGTCATCTTGGAATATGCCTGTGCCATCAGGGAAGAAAAAAATCCATTGATGGAATAACCTGATCATTCAGTATATTCAGGTTGTCAGCTGACCTGATTCATTTACTTCATTTAAAGATAATTGCCCATGCAGTAATTATCCAATAGGAGGATCTTACCTGCATAGTTTAATCCAGGTGGTGACTTTTTTTGGGCCAGACAGTGTATTTCTTTGCACAGCTAATATTGATAATAAGGTCTTGCTACACTACTGTTGGATAAGCCATACAATTGGAAGGATATTATCACTCACTTATTACCTAACTCCTAGGTGCCCAACCTATAGCCCAGGGGCTGCATCAGTTTTTTTTTTTTACAGATTACTGTTGGGTTATTCAAACCACAGGGAGAGAGCGATACATCAATATATCATGGTCAGATAATGAATGCGTGACTTACAGAATACGGGTTTACTGCACCATTGTACGTCTGTGATAACATTTTAATTAAATAAGAAAACGATAGTTAAATAGACGCTCTTTCTTTCGTTATAAATACCAGCATTCTTTTAATGCAGCATTATGGTATTGAAGCTTTTAGGTTGCCCTGCATCTCTCCGTAAGAAGGTATAAGAAACAAATAGGCTTGGGACAAAACATAGTCTTGACTCCTTGTTGGACATTTAAAGTATTTTCAAGAAGGGTATTGTCCAATCCCTGGCTTTAAGTGGATATGAGTTTTTTTTTGTCACAATCAGCACCATTACCATGATTTTAGGTATGGGAAGAGTATAAATCTTCCCATAAGAAGATAATAGATAGTGATGGCCGAACTGCCCGCAAGGCGGACAGTTCGGCCGCGAACAAGCATGTTCGCCCTCCTTCTCGCCGGCGGACAGTACGGGTGTTCGACCCGCCGTGTCCGCCGACGAGAAGGAGCCCTGTATTCTTCCTTTGGTGGGATCATTAGCAGCGAGATCCCGCCGCAGGAAGAATCTTTCACTGAAGACCGGGTAGAGAACCCGGTCTATCAGTGAAAATCCGGCTCGTAAACCCGGATGTGACGTCAGTGACGTCACATCCGGGTAGCACAACCAGGAACTATGCTTTCCAGGTGCCGGATGTGACGTCACTGACGTCACATCCGGGTGTACGAGCCGGATTTTCACTGATAGACCGGGTTCTCTACCCGGTCTTCAGTGAAAGATTTGGGGAATTTGAATATGTCCGCGAACGGGCGGACGGCGGACTTTTTTAAAAGTCCGCTCCGCCCGTTTGCGGACGGACATGGCACTTGTTCAGCCATCACTAATAATAGATTAAATAGAAAATAAAACAACTTTGTTTAATGAAGTCTATTATCATGTCATTGAGGCTACTCAGGCTACAAATATGTTGTATTACTTGGATATATACTTCCTGGCCCCAAAAAAACTCGCCACCTGGATTTAACAAAGCAAATAGGTACAGGTCTAAGTTCAGCAACAGTATGTGCTCAAATATTGAGGTCAGCTGACTACCTGAATATACTGAATGACCAGGTTATTCCATCAATGGATTTTTTCCTTTCCTGATGGCACGGGCATATTCCAAGATGACAATGCCAGGATTCATTGGGCTCAAATTGTAAAATAGTGATTCAGGGAGACATAATTTTCACACATGTATTGGCCACCACAGAGTCCAGATCTTAACCCCATTGAGAATCTTTGGCTTTGCGCAGCGGTCAGACTCTACCATCATCAATGCAAGATCTTTGGGAAAAATGAATGCAGCACTGGATGGAGATAAATCTTTTGACATTGCAGAAGCTTATTGAAACAATGCCACAGCAAACTCGTGACGTAATCAAAGCCTAAGGAGGTTTAACTAAATATTAGAGTGTGTGACCTTTTTTTGGTCAGGCAGAATATTACACTAAGGCTTGTGATAGACTATGTTCTTGAATGCGGGGGGCAACTACCCCCATTAGTTCCGTTTAGGACCACGTTATTAGTCGTGTTAAATAGCGCATCCGATAACTCAGCCCCTTTCAGTCAATGAGTGGACGTATAGCCAATGTGCCCAATGTGCAACAAGAAAAGAAAAATCAGGCAGCAGTTGGATTCGCTAACACATTATTAGGTATCAAAAACACCAAGAGGATAAAACAGTAAATGCAATTATATATTGTTGGACAATTGCCCCAAACCAGATATTACACCAAACACATTCCGTAACTCAAAAGAGTATTAAACGGGTTGAAGCAAAGTTTGATGTCAAGATAAAAATGACCAGAACCTGTAATCCGAAGACAGCCTAAGGAAATACTAGTGAGGGGGCTTGGGAGATGCAACAGCGGCCAGATGGCACTCCCAGAGTTCTTAGCAGGGGCAGCAAGCCCACAAACCCACACCTAGAAGGGGTATTTGTTTCCAGGTGTGGGTTTGTGGGCTTGCTGCCCCCACCAAGATCTTTGTCAAACAATATATATTTGTATTTACTGTTGTATCCTTTTACAACAGCGGTGTCTTCCACTCCCTTGGGACACACTAATAAATTGTTGACCGCAAAGTAATTGATATATTTTCACTAGTCAATTGAGCCAATATGATATTGGTTCTGATCTTATATTTTTATGATATTTCTGTATATTCTATGATTGGTCCATGTGTCTAAATAAAGACAAGTTTTAACATTTTAAATACATTGTGTAGTGCCTCAAAAGCCCACTTATTGGCTTCTGCATTTTGTCCTACTGTAAAAGCAATGTATTTAAGTTAAGTTTTTAAGATATTAATAAAAATTTTAAAAACTATAATACCTTGCACATCTCACACAATACACGAATTGGATTACATGGTTTGGGTCACAATACATAAATTTTTTCAAAGATTCATAAAAAATGTCATGTTCAAAAAACAATCAGCACACGTCCAACGTGTTTTGTAGTTTATCCAATTCATTAGAGGTGTTAAAGTGCTTTGAAGTATATGTTGTAGTTTTTCTTGACTTGATGTGAATCAAGAAAAAATACACATGGTAATAGACCAATGTGTTTGTGGCACCCCTGTCCAGGCAACAATTTTAATGTTCAAATTCATAGATTTCATCATCTCCCGAAGAAGCGGTTACAGACCGCGAAACGCGTCGAGAACTACTTGATGAATATTGAGCGATGCTGGATTATTTAAATTTGATACAATATGCCTATAAGTTTGTATGTTTGATGTATGTACAATTATATTTGATCCTGTAAAGTCTTACTTTGCTTGTACTATGTTACCTTGGTTTATGTCAGGTCAAATAAACCGTTGAAATCATTTTTGATTGCCGTTGAAAAGTCCCAATTTCGTGTTTACCAGTCAACCGTTGAGGGTTGCCTGGACAGGGGTGCCACAAACACATTGGTCTATTACCATGTGTATTTTTTCTTTATACTATTAGGGATGAAGGCAATATTACTCTTGTTCTATTATACGGGTATAACTTTTGTAAACAATTGATGTGAATCAAATTGCGCAGAATTAGCAGGAAAAGTGCATAATAAGGGAACAAGATAAGGACAAGATAAGGAGTCTTAACTCAATATCTGATCAAAGAAGATACCAAAGAACGAATTGGGTCGACGATCTTAGTTCGATGAAGAGCTTTACATCGATTGAAAAGTGATCGGACTAGTTGAAAAATTATCGCCGAATTGTACCATGATCGTACTACTTTTTCATTTTCATCGTATAATTGTATTCGATGAAGTGATAGTTTACTGTTTGTAGGGCATTAATAGCATCGACGATTTTAGTCAATAATCAATGTTCTCTACATCGATATTGTACTACGATTGTATGACACTATAGCGCACACGGTACAATCGATAAAATACCAAAATCGAGGTTCTTCATCTAATCTTACATTGATTGTATGCTTAAATAGTGCCGTGTGTTCCTAGCTTATGTGTCTAGCTTATAACAGATGTTGCTGAGTAGTAGAGATGGTCGAATTTTCAAGAATTCAACCATTTCGACAATTTCGAGTTCATTGCAAAGCCCCTGAACATGGTATCATCACCAAGGGTTGGGGGTATACTACAAAGAAAAAAGTATTGCTGTAACACAAATAATTTTTGCACAAATTAAGTTCAAAGTCAAGTAAAATTTTTGAAAATCGGAATTTCGACTTTTGTTCGATTTTGTACTTAATTTATGCAAAAACTACATGTGTTAGAGCAAAACTTTTTTTCCAAATGTTCCCACAAGCCTTATCTATATCTCCAGCAATTTTGGTGATGATACCATTTTCAGAGGCTTTGCAATAAGTTAGAAAGTCGAAAAATTCGACCATCTCTACTGAGTAGTCTTATTGGCAACTATGTGGTCATACACGGGTCGATTCCCGTGCAATTCGAGGAGCTGTCGAGCTTAGCGCGATGACGTCATTGCACTGTGGTCAAGCTTCCTCGATAATGAGACGCAGCACGCAGCACTATCCAACCCGGCCGATACTTACAAAGTCATGGAAAATGAACAGGGGTTCTCAGCATGTTGAGTCCCTGTTCAACCACAATTTCTTCATGCAGGATTGATTAATCCCACTCGAAGGAAACCTGGATGGCTAAAGTTTTTTATAGATTCAAGCACAATTGAGCCCTGTGAATGCACACTTTGCTCAATTGTAGTGATGGCCGAACATCGGCCAGGACTGTCCGCGAACGGGCAGGTCGGACTTCTAAAGACGTCCGCCGTCCGCCTGTTCGCGGACACATTCAAATTCCCCGCCTCCAGGCGGGGAATTTGAATCGGAAAAAACGGATGTGACTTCAGTGACGTCACATCCGGTCCCTGGAACGCATACTGGAACACATAGTTCCTGGTTCCGTGAGCCGGATGTGACGTCACTGACGTCACTTCCTGCTCCGACCCGGTTTTTTCACTAGGAGACCGACTTTATGCCCGGTCTTCTAGTGAAAAGATTCTTCCTCCGGCACGATCACACAGGTTCTGATCCTGCCGGAGGAAGAATAGAGATCATCTTCTCACTGGCGAATGCCTTGTGGACAGTTCGGCCATCACTACTCAATTTTGCTCAAATGTATAAGAAAATTGAGCCGTTTATGTCTAGCTTTAGGTGAAGTGATTTTCTTGTAGAGTGGGTGCTGAGCCTCCATATGGCCACCTAAACAGGTCACCTATGGACCATGAACATGGGTAGTAAAATTGAATGTAAGGTGGGGGTTTCCTCCCAACTTCCATATACTTTACTTTTGTATATAACTGGGATGTGGCATTGACCTCTTTTGGTAGAAACCATTCTCGTCCAGCGCTGCTACTGCTACTATAGCACTGGACGAGATGGTGCCGTCCAGTACACATCGGGGCCCCGGCAGCGCATACTTACGGTTTTTCGCTGTCCAGGTGTCCCCAATGCGACATGCCTCCTTGGATCCTCCGTCTCCCCCCCCCCTCGGAGGGGGCCGCGGGAGATTTGAAAAGTAAATTGCACAAAGGCAGTTTTCTATGAAGAATACTGATTTCAATGTGCTTCTATGTACTAAATCTCACCCAAATAAAAAGTCTCTGGTGCCCCAGATGTGCCCATTTGCAGTAACCCTCTCTTCCCTGGTGTGCTTTTACCACATCCATTACACCAGGTTAGAGAGGGTTAACTGCAAATGGGCACATCTGGGGCACCAGAGACTTCATTTGGGTGAGATTTATACATAACAGCATAGCTTTGTGCCCTGATTTCTCTGTTTTCTCATTAATTTTATTTAAAAAAAAATTTTTGTTTTACATAATTGTTTGTTTCAAACATTATTATATTCAGTAGACCCTTGTACGGACATATTTTGGGAAGTTACAGGCCGACAACATAAAGAAAAATTTACCATTGAAGTCTATGGTGCACTTTTGGTACAGAAATCTGCACCTCAGCAGTGCGCTAGGGAGGTTAAACAGTGTATCTGTACCCACATCCATCTGATGAACTCTTTTAAGCTACGATAAATGTTTTTAGGTTGATGACTATATACAGAGATTGTGTTTATAAAATTTAAAAATGGCGATTGGCCATCTTTGGGCTACAAAAATAAGTTTTCTTTCCTCCGGTATGGTATGCAATACAAGGTTATATAAACATGACTTATCTGGGTTCATATGCGGCCATGGGAAATTTGACATATGTCGCTCTCAGTGTTGCTGGTGGCTGTTTCACATAATGTAACTAGAGATGGTCGAACTTTTTCGACTTGCTAACTTTGTGAGCTGATTGAAAAGCCCCTAAAAAACGGTATCATTACCAAAATTGTTGGAGATGTAGAGAAGGGTTGTGGGAAGGTTTAGGAAAAAAAGTCTGTCTCCAACACATGTAGTTTTTGCATAAAGTAAGTTCAAAATTAAAGTTGAAATTCTGATTTTCGAAATTTTGACTTGATTTTGAACTTAGAGACACAAATACTTTTTTTTTGTAGTGTACCCCCAACCCTTTCCTACATCTCCAGCAAGTTTGGTGATGATACCATGTTCAGGGGCTTTGCAATTAACTCGAAATCGTCGATTTTTTTAAAAAAAAATTCGACCATCTCTAAATGTAACTTCTTTTTTAGATTTAGCCTTTTTCTGTTTTAAGTCTTAAAAATCTTGCCAGATAATGGGAATAATGTGCTTTTTAAAGTGTGTTTTGAAAAATGGAAATTGTTCAGAATTTCAAATATTTGTCCTGCACTTCAGGAACAAATGGCATGTATGTAAAGATTGGCTCACGTTACACAGGCAGCAGTGACTTGAAAAGCAATCGGCTTCACAATCCGCAGCACCACAAAACAAAACAAGGTGCCTCGCTATTGATTGCCAAGCGGAATGTTGTATGCGTTCTTTGATTGGGGTTGCTGACTTGCCTGCCGTTTTCATCTACTACCTGCGAGTGCTGCACAAGCTGTATATTATTTAAACAAGAGGAGAACCCGACAACTTTAAAACAAACGCATCTAACGAGGCTCTGAACGATATGCACAGACAGGGAACAGATGTTCTTTTCATGTCATAGTTAATCCTCCACAATACAGCATTTAAAAATTAATAGAGGGGGTCCGGTATGATGCTCTGACTGTTGCTAATGATGGTGCAGGTGTGTGATTTGTCATTTTAGAGGCATGTTAGGGTAAATGTGGAATGATATTCATCTTATTTCAAGTGCAATGCTTTAAAACATTTATATAAAAGAATGATATACAGTATTGTCCACCACCCAATAAGATTTTGGGACTTATTCATAGAGATGCCTCTTTACGAATAAGTCCCGAAATCTTAATGGGATGAAACGCGTTAGAGAATGAGACCCCCAGGGGTGATTGTGCCTTTCATGTGCCTTATGATTTTATCGAGTGAACAATAAAGATTTTGGAGAAAACTCTTTTACCACGAGTTCAGGCCCTTTGCCTTTTTTTTTTGGAGAGAGCACACTATTGTACATAGCTGTATAGGGGGCTGCAGTGTGTTGGTAAGGTCCATTTGGGATGTCATTTAGAAACAATATTGGTTAAATTCACCCTTGAAGGATCATTTGTCCCATGAAGGGGGTCTTTTCCCTGCAGCCTCAGTGTTCGGTGACTGAATGACATCAGTTCCCACATTCACTGTGCTTAGCTGCTTTCAATACTTTTCAGGTAACTATGTGGAATGGTAGAAATTTTGATAAAATCTTTTTCAATGTCATGCCTCTTATTTCTGCTATTTACTTAAAACCATTTACTGTGAATGGGTAAGAAATCCTTGGGACATCTGTTTTATGCAATAGGGTGGGATCCGAGGGTTTGCTTGTTAAAGAGAAACAATAGATACTCTCTAAGCCCCCACCCGCATCCCCACAACACCTGGCCCATGTTGTGGGTAAGGGTCTTACTTAAGGGTCTCCCCTTCATTGAGATATGACACGCTGTTTGGAGTCCCCATTTTACAGAGTATACCAGACCAAATGACAACAGGGGATCTGGTATGCTTTGGGGGGGAGACCCCATGCTGTTTGTGCTCCCCCCTTCTCCAGAGCATACCAGACCCTAGGCCAACAGAGGGCTAGTATGCTCTGGGGAGGGGGCCCCATGCTGTACATGGTTCCCCTTTTCCAGAGCATACCAGCTGCTATATCTGCTAAAGGGGGGTATGGAATGCTCTGGAAGGGGTTCCGCACTCTTCTTTTTTTGGTAATGAAATTTAAAAAAAATTTAATAAAAATTTTCCCCCGGTGGCACATATATATATTCGGCTGAACTGTCCCATTTGACTGTTGGGGAGGGGTCTAAGTTTGCCTCTATTATAATGTATGGGAGGCGAACCAATTTTTGGAAGTGTCTGCTCAGCCGGCAAACCACGAACGTGCGGTGTTCACTGCGAAACTACCCTCTGGGCGGCTAGTTTGGCCATTAATATTGATAAAGTATGGAAACTGCATGAGAGTTGGTAGTAGCTGACTTGAATGATGGATGAATTGAATTATGATTAATAATTCTGCTTGGATTGAATTAATATTATTCTTTCGGTTCTGGGTACCCGCGGTGTGACTATACCATGTGCCATAACACTTTTATAGCCATGTCACATACATTAACAGTTTTACATTGTCCAGTTTATTTGCGTGGTTGAATCACTACACCTTCAGCATATAACACCTTTCACAGCTTTCTTATTTTGTATAGAAAACACATATTAAGAGACAATAAATGTTTTACTACAAGGTTTCCTTTTCCTTTATTTGATCTCTGACAGGGAATTCCAAACATTTTCGGTACGCAGAGCGCATTAATAATTAGACTTATCAGAAGAACAGCCTGAGCTTTGAATCTGCGATGGCTATTTTAATATTGCTGCTTCCCTTTGTACTTAGCTTTCATTAACATTCCCAGGAATAGATTGAAATGGCAGAATAGGGCCAACAACAAACAAAAAGGAGGGTTTCTTTTTTATTTTTAGACGGTTTGGGAGGCAGCAGACGTGAGATGTAATCTGTGATCTGTCTTCCTGCGGATGATTACTCTAATTGTACAGTTAAATCATGACTCTTCTCATAAGTCGTTTAATTATTGTCTAATTTATTTTTGAATGGAGGAATGTAGTATGCAAGGATTTACCCCCCCCCCCCCCCCCCTCTTGTAGGACTTTCATTGGCTTTTAGGATATTGTTTACACAAAGAAGAGTAGTTCATAAAATCCACAAAAGTTTATTAATGTAAAGGTTTTAGCCCCCATACATGCTTAGATTTTAACTTGATTTTTTGGCACGGTGGTCGGTCTGTTGGCCGAAAAATCGGGTGCCAATCTAAAGCTCAAAGGGCCGAAATCGGCCACCAAACCGATCTAAGCCATTACAGACATGTTCGTAATTCTTAGATTGGTCTTGTTCTTTAGAAGTGTCCCCCTCTAAAGTTAGGGTATGTCTCCTTAGCTTCTTGGTAGATCGTCGGGGCTGAGGACACAACCTGTCTGCCTGCTTTTCCCTGTGTGGCTGTGAGGGGGGGAAGGGGGGAGGGGAGGTGCTAGCAGCTCCTCCCTCTCCCTTCGTACTTGGCAGGCAGCAGACTGTTCTCACAGCCAGCGTCCCTAGATGCTGTCTGCTGGGTCCCCCTAGCTGCTCGGGCCTTAACGGCACACAAAGGGTGCCCGGCCATTTGTGACCCGATTTTTCGGCCGATTGCCATCATGCACGGTCGATCGGCCAAAACATTGGGTCACAATTTAAACGTGTACCGGTGGGGCTTAAGAAAGACACAGCAAACAAGAAATCAATATCGGTTGTGGGTCTGTACTTGAAGGTTGCCTGTGTTTGATACAAATTCTGAAACACATGTAATATGATGATCAGGAAGCTCTGTTTAAAGGTGTTTTTTTGCCCCTTGGGCTTCATCAAGGAACAGACAAAATGGCGTCCATGATTGGGGTGGATCTGTCATCCAATGAGCGATGCATAGGTGCAAACAAGCTGGAGGAACTATGACACTCCTCTCCAACAGGGAACCCCATATAATGTGTATCTGATCAACAGGTCTGTCTAGTATCGAATTAATGACAGAGGATGCTATGGCAATAGCTAAAGCTAGATTGGGCGTCAGTCCAATGTAAGCAGTCAAAAGGGTAACCAATACAGATGATCAGGATGATATTTGATCTGATTGTAGAGTAAAAGGTCGGTGAGGAGAGGGGCAGAAGTTGCCTGATATCGACAGATGTTAGATAGTGGCTAGCAATGACATGCCAGTCAAGGGTCCCTTGTCTCTCTGGCTCCGCTGGGGCTAGGACCACGAAAGTTGGTTTGTTTGTAGCCGAGGGTTAGGGCTATATCCATGTACAATTTGCTTGCAGATAGCGACAAGGGGTCCGGCGTGACCCTTGATGAAGCCCAAGGGGGCTTAACATGTCGAACCGTAAACACCTTCAAACAGAGCTCCATGATCATCCTACTACATGTGTATCAAACACAGGCATACCTTCATGTACAGACCCCCGACCGATATTGATTTCTTGTTTGCTGTCTTTCTTAACCTTTTAATGAATAAACTTTTGTGGATTTTATGAACTACTCTTCTTCATGTAAACCCAATCAAAGTCCCAAAAGTGGGATAAATCCTTGCATACTTCATGTACGTTTTGGGATGGGCCTCTCAGGATACACTAGATGGAGTCAGGGTGTGAATGCTTTCTCTTTTCCATTAAATGAAGGAATGTACATGGGCAGTTGTGTTGTATGTAGTGCAGAAAAACCAATGAACAACACTTTGGGGGAGGTTTGGAAAAACATTAATGACTATAAAGAGAAATCTTAAGACTGAGTGCTGAACTATAATGAGAAATTTGGTTATTGGCTTTTGTACTTTTCCAGGTGCATTGATAGACTCTAAATTGCTGTATTGAAACAACTAGTAAGATAACTAGTTCTGACTTCACTTTCTGCCTGCTCCCATAGGTCACACAATTCAGAAGGTTCACATTGGTATTGATATGGATTGGTATTAAACAGTTAAATACAATTATTAGGACTCTTTTGGGGACATCATTGTTTTTTTTTTCTAAAGACAGATCTGTAGGAAAGCATGGATTGCATGACTATGGGAGAAGTCCCCAAAAAAGAGTTAAAGACTGTAGAGGGGAAACGGGGAGCTTACCTGAATGAAGGTCATGATCAGGTGGTCAGGAGTTGTGGCAGGGGATAGCAGAAAAAAGGGGTCTTTAGAGGACTGTTTAGGGGGGGCCACATTCCTGGAAGCAGGAATCATGGAGGTGAACATTCTAGATGAGAAGGTCCTGGGCTGGTGTTGTTACACGTGGTCTGCCGATGTGAGGCCAGTTGGATGTGCTGCCAAATTCTCTGAGATGCCTTTGGAGACAGCTTATGGTGGAGAAATGAACTTTCATTTCATAGGCAATAGCTCTGGTGGACATTCCTGCATTCAGCATGCCAATTGCACGCTTCCTAAATGTTGTGTCATCTGCATTGTGCTGTGTGACCAAACTGCACACCTCAGAGTGACCTTGTATTGTGGGCAGTCTAAGGCACACCTGTGCAAAATTCATGTTGTCTAATCAGGTGTGATGGATTATCTCGGCAAAGGAGAAGTGCTCACTAATGGCCCCCACACACGTAGCGAATTAATGGCATCGGCCAGAGCTTAATGGACATGTCCATTCACTGGCCAACTGAGCTTTTGGGCGACAGGGATCTGTTGCCCCATGTGGGCACCCACAATCTGCGGCCTATTTTGCCGCCGACGGCCGTGAGCTCGCACGCACATCGGTCGGAGGCAAAAGCACCCATGGCTCGCTGCGATTATGGGGACCTTTACACAGATTCAGACAGATTTGTGAACAATATTTGAGAGTAATGGGTCTTTTAAATATGTACAAAACCTTTCATATCTTCGAGTTTAGCTCATACAAGATGGCAGCAAAACTGAAAGTGTTGCATTTATATTTTTGCTCAGTGTAAATAAAATGTTCATTTAATTTTATGCTATTTTGTTTTTTTGGAAAACTGGTATAGGCCTAGTATGCGGTAATCACCACCTCACATTCTCAATAAAAAAAAAAAAAGAAAAAAAAAAAAAGGAAAACTGTTATAGGAATAACAAATTACATCAATCAAGTTAATCTAAAGCACATTTTTAATTAAAAGTGTAATAACTTTGAATAAATATTTCCACCTTCAAAGGATTTGAATTTTTGGCCAGCAGAGTTGGTTGGGTATTTGTACTTCTTCCCCCTTGAAAATTTAGGAGGCTTTATATGCATTTATAAAACACATTAACCATATATTAGAGAATACAGAATCTTTACGTATTTAAACAGTATTTTTAACGCCTCCCTGATTTCCTCTCAAATACAAGTTTATTTCTTGGTGTGCAGTAACTGCAGTGTATGGCGAGCGTCTGGTGGCATCAGAACACGTTATCTGCTGAGGCACACTTAGTTAATGTGGAAACAGAGCCACACAGATAACTGAACTAGCGATAAAGGGGCTATTTATAACATACAGCAGATACAGCTATTCTGCAGGACAATGCTTTGTTTTCTTCACAATGTTTTCTATTTATTGAGTCAATCAGAAAATGCAGGCCATGGTGAGGGGTCCGGAGTGTTCTACAGAATGTTCTATCTATAATGCTGCAGAAAACTTCAGAGGAGGTGTTCTTCAATCTTGTCACCAGGATATCCTGCTAATGAGCTGGGGCCTATTGAACTTTTATTTTGAACTAGTGTAAGTTCATACTAATGGAGTCGTTATTTATAAACCCAAAAGCCTGCTCTGCACCTGGAGGTTGCTGTTATAGTGTCATGTCAGTGCAGTATAGCGCACTACTTACACGACCAGGTCCTTTTGGACAGATGTCCTCTGTTCAGTCACCAAACACTGCTTCCACCCCAATAAAGCGAAGGTCCACACAGCTTGTAGGGGCTATTTACAGTTTATACAGGGCTATGTTCAGACTTCACCAACTCCCGAGGGCGGAGATGGGAATCAAGTATATGGAGTAAATGTTGCGGAGCTTCTGAGATAGGTGGACAGGGGTGCTGTAGGCTCTCATCGGTATAAGGAATAAGATGAAGTCCAGTCAGGGGTCATGCTTAGCACAAAGGACATTACCTCACCCAGGGAATCTCGTCTGGGGACACATCTGAGGGAAGCTGTAGGTCTTCAGGTGAGCATCAACAGAAAAGCCCAGAATGTTCTGAGGAACTAATATTTATTACCTCAGAAAGGGGCTGGCAAAAACAGAATTCTTACATTTAGAGCAGAGAGCCAAAACAGTGGGAAAATGTCCTTGCAAAAGAGGTTCCAGAAACTGGTAAACAACAAGTGTAGCCCTTAAAAGGACATACACCAACTATATAAAGCACTATACATGCATATATATACAGTGCATTATATACAGTTTGTGGCCCTTTCTCTGGTCACTACACTGTCACCCATGTCTGAGGTCATCAGAGAGGCACCGTATATCATAACTTCAGTCAGTGGGGTCAGTGGTGGTGGTGGTGGGTAGAGGGGGGTATTCCCAGCATTGGGGTATTGCTGTTTCAGTCTTCTATTCTAACTTTCTTTCTTGCCTTTGTCAACCAGAAAACCTATATGTTAATTCTAATCAAAAATTTTCATTTCACTTAAGTGCTATATCTTCATACTCATGAATGTTAAAGATTTTTTAGTATCTGCACGCAATGAAGGTAATCTGTGGAAAGTACCATGCATGTACTATTGCTGATTTCAGCAATAAATGTTAAAATGACTGGAGATCACAAATTAATGTTTTAATAATTGTCTGTTTAAGGATATGGTTTCTTTCCTTTTTTAAACGAGCCTTTTTACAACAAATAACAAATACATTAAATTAACAAAGATTTTAAAAATGTACCTGTGACTTTTCCTTCTGTCCCTTCTACCCTCAAGAGACATTCTGCCATAGTGACACCACTCTGTGTTTGAGTTAGCCCATAAAGATGGCCATACACAGTTCGATATTTCCATTAAATTAACTTAAAACAACAGATTTTTAAGTAAATCGTACGGAAATAGTTCGTACTACACATGTGCTCCGTAGTATGATCGTAAATTGACTTTGTTTTACTCAATCACACTGTGTGGTGGTACAATTTATCGATGTTAGACTGCAATACGATCAGACCTTTTTTAAGTGATTGTAAAGCAATCCAGCTTCTCCTGCACATGTGCGGGATCACAAGGAGTAAAGCCCCCCATACACCTTTAGATCACTCCATACAATTTCCTCTAGATCTACCAACAACTATGTAGTATAGTGGACTCACTGATAGAATATATAGTGATTGGAAGGGTAAAGGCCCCAATACACCTTACAATCAAAAATCAACTTTTCTTCTACCAAAACCATGTAATATGAGGACATTTCTAATCCTTCCAATTACTATGTATTCTATCAGGGAGGACCCGGCACTACATAGCAGTGATATATACCTTCCAATCGCTATGTATTCTGTCAGGGAGGACCCGGCACTACATAGTAGTGATATATACCTTCCAATCACTATGTATTCTATCTGGGAGGACCCGGCACTACAGAGCAGTGGTATATACCTTCCAATCACTATGTATTCTATCAGGGAGGACCTGACACTACATAGCAGTGATATATACCTTCTAATCACTATGTATTCTATCAGGGAGGACCCGGCACTGCATAGCAGTGATATATACCTTCCAATCACTATGTATTCTATCAGGGAGGACCCGGCACTACATAGCAGTAATATATACCTTCCAATCACTATGTATTCTATCAGGGAGGCCACTTTACTACACAGTTGTTGGTGGATTTAATGGAAATTGTATGAATCGATCTTAAGGTGTATGGGGGGCTTTAAAAAGGTCTTCATGTTACATAGTTTTGGTAGAAAAAAAGTTGATTGTACAGAAATTGTATGGGAAGAGTGTAAGGTGTATGGGGGGGGGGGGCTTTAGACTGGAAAAAGAACAATGGTGATGGTGTAAGTGCAGGAATCCGGCAGTTAAGATCATTTACTATATCAACATGGATTATTTAAAGTGTAGCAGAGTTTGGCTTTAATGTGCCTTATATATTTTATTTAGATATAAAGAATAATACATTTACATTTTGGATTACCTTTGGCTAGCATTAATATATTACTTTTCCCTTACGGTTAATGACACTTAATTATATATTTATTGTACATTAATATTTAAACAAATAGGAAATGCAAACAGCCAGTGGGCAGTATCATTCCTGACAAACACTGTGGTCCCAGGGCATAGCCTGTGTGTTCTGTATATGTCCATACCGTTCTTTAACTGGTAAATATTATATTGAGCTATTATTATTATATTAGTGATGAGCGGCATAGGCAACATTCGGATTTGTGGCATGCCAATATTTGGAAAGACATTCGGAAGATATTCGGTAAATATTCGCATTCGGCAATATCCGGAAATTGCGAATATCGCCAGTTTGTGTTGCGAATATTGCGTGCGCAATATATATTTAAACATGGCGTGTACGCAATTTGCGTGTCAGACGGGCACGCGCAAGTAGCGTGCGCGTGCCTAGCGGTTGCCTTGCAGTTCCAGCGTTTTCACCTGCTACCTGAATCCTGACTGAGCTGAACAAGTGCTGCTGTGCTGAAAACTTGGAAAACTCCAAAAATGGTTGGCAGGAACTGAGGAAAGGGAGATGGTCATGACTGTAAGTACATCAACTAACCTAAATTTGTTAAGTATGCCTTCCCATTCGTTCACATGCATTGAGGGGCGTGTTGAAAAAAAAAATAGAATATTCTACATTGCGAATTTTCAAACTGCCGATTTTCGCAATAGTCCGTATATTCGCATGACCCCAATTTTGGATTTAAAAACTGTTGATGGTCGCAGGGAGTGTTGCTAAGCTCTTGTTGCAGCCTTCCCATTCATCCAATTGCATTGAGAGGCATGTGTAATGGAAAAAAAATACAAAATGTCCGGAATTGCGAATATTCGGCAATATATTCACCATCTTCACGAATTTCCGAATTGGCGATATTCGCGTTTTACATTCGGAATCCGAATATTCGCGATCATCACTACTATTAACCCCATAATCATTAGTAGTATTTTGCAGTATGCAATACATAATATGATATATATAAATATGATGTACATTTGAGTAAATTTTAATTGAAATCCATATATCCACCTAATTTGTTCGAATATTTGTAGAATTATTTGCGAAATATCACAAATCCGAATATTGCCTATGCCGCTCATCACTACTTAAAATACAATCATCAATTGTTTGAAAATTGATTCCATAGCAGAGGTATCAATTGGTTTTAAATCAATCCCAAATCGAAATTCAGAACTTGATTATGATTTAATATGATAGACTTAATATGATTATATTTTACGTCCATCAAACAAAAAAATAAATTTTTCAACTTACACAGGATCCAAGCTCATGTGTATGGTCCCATACAGTACAATAGGTTGTGTTTCGGTCTCCTCCCAAAGACGCACATCTGATACCAAAACAAAAACTCAATGGAGACAAGCCCTAAAGCAGGGAACACACATGTAGATATGCGCCAGATCGATAGACGCTTCGAGCGCCGTGCTCACTCACGGCCATCTATCTGGCCCATATATAATGCGGATATCGGACATGGCCGTAACCCACGGTTAATGTCCATGTGCCGTGCCTCCAGCTCCTTCGATATTGGGTAGCAGCGTGATGACGTCATCACACTGCTGCAGGGAACCTCAAACGGCTCCTATATCAAGCCGTGTGATCCCTGCTATTGTCTTTTTTAGTGACAAATCCCCATGTTTGACATGTCCAAAACTCTATGATAACATATGGTGCAGTACACACAGATGCTTTAGGGCACTTAGACTCTATAATTGTTTTGTGTTTTTTTTACACTGGAGAAACTATGAGTTGTTCAGAAAATGTGAACCCTATAGGAGTGGCTAAAAAGCACTATTGTCCTGGATTTTTAAAGTATTGGCATTTAAAAAATATTTTATTGAAGTCACACTAAGAGGTCTTTTGGCTTCCCAAACACCCTCATTGACTTTAATGAGAACAATTTGCAGCCACCTGTCAGGACTATATAGAGCAATTTTCAGGCAAGCTGTAAAATGACTGGGTATGAAGAATGACCATTCCCTGCCTACAACCAATCTTTTTTTTTTCCATATATGAACAGTATTGTTTACTACCCAAAAAGACAACAGTATAAACTTTACAGAAATCCCCTAGTCGATACACGACACAGTTAATAAAAGACGGGATGAACTGAGTCTAGACATTTAAAATCAGAAGAGCCAGTGCTGAGATTTCTTTTTAGAAAGCCCAGAATGCCAAAAAAATACATGTGTTGTGTATACCCTGCATAAAATATCTGCTTGTAAAACTGTTATTTTATATAGATTCAGATATGTACAATTACAATAGTTTATATAATTGGTTACATAACAAATAGGGAATTGACATATATATTACTGCTATGTAGTGCCGGGTCCTCCCTGATAGAATACATAGTGATTGGTAGTTTCTATTGAAAATGGAAAACGATTAGCTGCCATAAAGTTTTAACAAACTACTATTCATATATACTATTCAGATTGTACAGTAACAAACTTGAGTGAAAGAAAACATTTACATGAAGGAACATCCTGAAAATTGTCAATATTAACCTCCCTAGCGCACTGCTGAGGTCCAGATTTCTGTACCAAAAGCGCACCAT
>CM070039.1:10897341-10915715 GCA_036250615.1 Ptychadena robeensis
TGGCACTTCTAGTGGCATTCATGAAAACATAGATTCCTGGTGGTAGGTCCGCTTTAAGAAGTAAAGATCTACTTGGCAAGTTCTCTTAAGCCCCCCCATACACCACATACAATTACCATGCAACTACAACCAACTTTTCTTCTACCAAAACCATGTAATAGGAGGGCCTTTCTACACCTTCCAATCACTATGTATTCTATCAGGGAGGTCACTATACTACATAGTTGTTGGTAGGTCTCATGAAAGTTGTATGGAGGAATCTGAAGGTGTATGAGGGGCTTTACTAATTGATCAATTACCTTAATAACTAGAGCTGCTGGTCACCTTTATGGATGAGTTCTGAGCTTCAGTTTGGGGAAGGCAAATGGAAAATGAGTTGTAAACTCATTACAATTCTTATGCCTCTTAAATTTTTTTAAGTTTTTGGGCTGAAGGCTTCACTTAGTGTTTGCTGTTGCTCTGAAAATATTACCCCTTTCTTCCTTTCTCTTTCCTTTACCCACTGTCCAAAAAAAAAAAAGCTTATAACTGCCATTTCCTATTGATGGAATTACCATTGTTCCTCAATCCTTATTGTTGTAATTACCATTTCAGCTTTTATTTATATAGCGCCACAGCACAACACTGTACATTCAATTCCATGGTTAACTGACTATATTGTATAATGTTTGCTATTCTTTTTGCTGATCAGGTATTAATTATTATTAACTCCTCCCCTATGTCCAATAAATATTGTGAAAGAAAAATGTATCTGTAGCTTATTCAATGGCCAACCTTGATATTTATTCAACAAAATGTGTGCAATGAAGGAAGTTTTCTTGTCTCATCAGATATAACAATGTAAAGTGCAATATTAGAACATGAATGGTAAATAAAAGACACATCTGGGGCATTAATAAAATAAAAAAAAACCCAAAACATCTCACAAATCAAACATAACTATATAGGCCAGATTTGACCCGTTGCCCTTAGTTTGACATCCCTGCATTACAGGAACCCCAAACCAGATGCACATGGTTTATTTCATGCTGTACTATATGTTACCATTTAGACTGACAAAACTATAACATCCATTATCCATATTAAAGATGTAGCATGAAACTCTATAACAGCAGTGGTGGGCTAGTGAATGCTCTAATTACCTTTAGCACTAAAACAACAATAAGACATTTCTTTAACTATACCTCTCCTGGGAGTATGAGAGAAATGCTGGACTGAATCTTTTCCAAACAATTAAATTGTGTGACTAACAAGATAGCAAAGATTGGTCTCTGGGGAATTAAGGGTAATAGTTGTACAGTTCACCATGTTTGTTACAAATAGTGAAGTTTTTACCCAAGTAGAGCAATGACAATGCCAAAAGCCTTGGTATGGCTCACCCTCATAGCAGAATAAAGCGACAATGGTAAATAGAACATTCCTCGTTGGTAGGACAGGATGGTAGAATAGAATAAACTTGATATGAGGATTGAGTATTGTTAAAGATGGGCTGCTTCATTGGTCTTTGGTGTTATTACCAACAGATATTAAATGATCTGTTTGTCAGTGGTTTTCACCCCTGAAAGATTGGCAGCGATGTCAAAAGCCCTAGCTTCAAAAAAGCTATATTTCAACTTTTTTTACAGCTGTATCTCAATGCTCCTCACATTGTAGGTTGTAGTGGATTCTACATAGGCATACATTCAAAATGTCATGTCCCACGCGAGGGGTTGTTAAGCCAGCCATACACAGTCGGATTCCATGGCCGCTCGATCACCCATCCGATCGATTCCGACGATTCTGCCGGGAATCGGAGGTGTGATCGATCGGCCAATTAAGAGAATCCAATCGCAGCATACCACCTTGTCCAACGGATTCCGGGACGATTCCGTGTCCGATTCCATTTCCGACTCCACCTCACAAATGGCAACTCCCCCTGATCTGTGCAGAATCGGATCAAAAAGACCAACATGTTGGTTCTCTGTCGGATCCGATTCTGAGCCCCTGATCAATCGGATGCGATCGATCGGACAAGGTGGGCTGCACACGATTCCGGCACGATCGATTCGCGTGCACGCGCCCGGAATCGATCGTGCCGGAATCCGGACGGAATCCGACCCGTGTATGGGGGCCTTTAATCCATCTGCATCTTGCCAATGGGCATCAATCTTGCTTACTTAGGGCATGTTCTGTTACTTATTGGAAAGTATATGTATTGCCGTAGGGAATACCATGCCCTTAACTCTCAAAAACAGCACCCACATAGCCCATGGTTACTGGGGCTGCAAATGTAGACCCAGCCTTAGTTCCAATCACCCAGAAAGGACAGGTGCGCCTGTTACATGTGGCTAATTAGGACCCAAATGCATACTTCATAGCCATCCATCATTATTTTATTCTGTTACTGGGTCAAAATATAAATGACCATGGCAAGCAAAAATACCTTACATCTTCGTATTTATATTCAAATGTATATAAATGTATATATTTGTTTAATTTCCTAAATCATTTTTAAAAGTTTACTTTTAAAAGGTGTACTTTCGTTGTACTTTCTCTGCCTTTGGGTATTCTACAAATTTTGCCTTACTCAGGAGAGCTCTTCAGGAATAATGGTCACCACTGGGAGGTATGCCCAAATTTGGGTCCTTTTCCATGGTTGTCCACATGGGGAACGTAATACCCATTGATGGCCACTAGGGGAGATCAAGGACCAAGGAGGCATCCCGCCTATGACAGTGAGTAGAGATGGTCGAATTTTTCGACTAGCTGAATATGTGAGCTGATTGCAAAGCCTCTGAAAATGGTATCATCACCAAAATTGTTGTTGTTGCATGAATTAAGTTCAAATTCTAATTTAAAATTGAAATTTTGACTTGACCTTAATTTTGAACTTAATTTATGCAAAAACGATTTGTGTTAGAGCCATCCTTTTTTTATTGTAGTATACCCCCAATCCAGCAAGTTTGCTTAGCAATCAACTCCAAATGGTCGAATTTTTGATAAAACATTTGACCATCTCTAAAGGTCCCCATACACTGGTCCGATTCCCAACGGATTCCGGGACGATCGATTCCGGGCGCGTGCACGCGAAACAATCGTCCCGGAATCGCGTGAAGCCCACCTTGTCCGATCGATCACGTCCGATCGATCGGGGGCACAAAATCGGATCGGACAGAGAACCAACATGTTGGTCTTTCTGATCCGATTCTGCACACATCAGGGGGAGTTGCCATTTGTGAAGGAAGCGATCGGACACGGAATCGTCCAGGAATCCGTGGGCCAAGGTGGTATGGCGCGATCGGACGGACTTAATTGGCCGATCGATCGGACCTCCGATTCCCGCTGACATCGCCGGAATCGATCAGATAGATGATCGATCGCCCATGGAATCGGACAATGTATGGCTAGCTTAAAGCCCCCCATAGACAGGCAGACTCCTCCATGCAACTTTTGTACAACCAACTTTTCTTCTACCAAAACCATGTAATAGGAGGACCTTTCTACACCTTCCAATCACTATGTATTCTATCAGGGAGGTCACTATACTACATAGTTGTTGGTAGATCTCATGAAAGTTGTATGGAGGAGTCTGCCTGTCTATGGGGGGCTTAACAGTGAGTCATTGGGACTTGACCCAGAATCAGCTACTTGACAGGCCCTGGGTTAGGGGTATGTCTGATTGTGTCACATCCACCAATTCATCACATAATCAGATGTAAAGGAAACACCATAAGTATGGTGTCCCAACTGGTCCTCTGTCTTTCTTCCCAAATCATCTCATTTGTTGGTGGGTTTATGTTACATACACATGCATTTTATAAGCTTCTTGTAAAAAAACACAATTTAACCACATGCTTTATGACAGTAGGACTTCCCAAGCCAGTGCTGGAAATGACTTTCCTTGTACCACATCTGAGCCGTGAGCAGAAAGAACAGAATGGGAGCAAATCCAACTCTGAATCACCAGTTTCAGAGCTGGGAGAAATCTGTTGTTACAATCTGTTAAGGTATTAGTTCTTGTAAATTTCAATGTAGTATGTAAATACAAAGTAGTATTGGGAAATGTTAATGCTGCAGTGAAAAGAAAAAACACACTTTTAGCTTGTTTGTGTATATTTCACATCAGACTGACTTTCCACTTTTTTATTCTCGAGCCTGATCGACATCTCCTGCACTATGATGCACAACTTGTGGCAGCAGATAGCTCCCCACTGAGCAAAATTGCTCCTTGTTATACACTGCAACAGCGGGCAACTCTTATCCTCCAATTATGTAGTCAGGCTGTTAGTCTTCATGTGGCAAGTATTTTAGAAGCAATTAGTTTGAAAAATAATTAAGGCCTGTATGCTTTGACGTTTTGTTTAATAAACTCTATCCAGATAGTTGTATTCTGCGATAGCTTCCAGGAACACTGGGACGTGTTGTGACTTTCGTCTATAGGAGCTGTGTGGGATTAACACACAAAAAGAAAGGTTTGGACTGTGTGTGCCCCTAATCAGGTTCAGAGGACGGCCGAAAAATGGAAAAAGTAGAAACGCAGCTTTACAACAAAAATGAGGCACGGAGCGATAAACAAGTACACAAGAAGAGTCTGGGGACGTGGTCTTGTGATCTTTGGGAGAAATTGAATGATTAAAAGCAATGTTCACACTATTGACAATCTTCTATTGGTCACAATCTCATCGCCTATGAGACACCAATGGTATAGGTAGCTGGGTCCTTCCCGTCCTGTTAAGAAGATCAAGTTTTTTTTTTTTTTAAATCCCACTTCAAAAAAGGCTCAGTGGGAGGCACCCATAAACATAAGATATTCCTTTATTGGTTGTGGTTAAAAAGTACTTACAATATTAGAATTTGCAATATTTCGTGAATAATTCTACTATTATTCAATTCTATATTCGGAAATTTGATTATTCGCGGTACGACCAAGTTTTGCGAAAATAATATTCGCATCGCGAAAATCTTCTAAATGAGTGGTCATATGCTATGTTTATTTTTGCAATACGAATATGATTTTTGCAATACATGGCCATACCTCGAATATTCGAAATCGCGAATATCCGCCGACATATTCGAGATATTGGCAAATTCTCGAATTGCCGATATTCCAGAAAAATATTTGAAATTCAAATATTCGAGCCCAACACTACTTTTTAACCACAACCAATAAGGGAATATCTTAATTTTATGGCCGCTTCCTATTGAGCCTTCTTTGAAGTGGGATTCAACAAAACACAAACGTGTTGTGACTTTGTGTCTTAACAGGGGACATTTTGGAGCATATAGGTGAAGTCTGGTCATTTTATTTCAATTATTTTAATTATTGATTATTGTGGTTATTTTTCGAGCAAACCTAACATTTGTAAATTCATTAAAAAGGAACAGTTAAGCTGGCCATACACCTTCAGATTTCTCTGTCAGATTTCCTTCAGATCAGATCAGATCTACCAACAACCATGTAGTATAGTGTCCTCCCTGATAGAATACATAGTGATTGGAAGGTATATATCACTGCTATGTAGTGCTGGGTCCTCCCTGATAGAATACATAGTGATTGGAAGGTATATATCACTGCTATGTAGTGCCGGGTCCTCCCTGATAGAATACATAGTGATTGGAAGGTATATATCACTTCTATGTAGTGCCGGGTCCTCCCTGATAGAATACATAGTGAATGGAAGGTATATATCACTGCTATGTAGTGCCGGGTCCTCCCTGATAGAATACATGTGATACATAGTGATTGAAAGGATTAGAAAGCTCCTCATATTACATGGTTTTGGTAAAACAAAATCTGATCTGAAGGAAATCTGACAGAGAAATCTGAAGGTGTATGGCCAGCTTTACACAAAGAACATTATCCTTTCTCAGGAAGAAAACTTTATTTGTGCGTCAAAAGGAATGTACATTACAAGAAGGTCTTGCTAGAGAGTGAACGCCAAATGAAGCAACGGAAAATGGACAAGCCATGCCTATTATTGATCAGAGATCATTTGAAATTAGTTTGAAATACAATATTTGCTCTACCAAGTATATGACCTGCTGGTGGTTAGATAATTAACAAGATATTACTGAAAAATGTGACTTAGCAAATACATTTTGTTTGAGAGTAACATGATGGTGTGTTATATATATATATATTTAACACACAAGTTTAAAGATAGTGCCCCCTTTTCCTTATGACTGCATTCAACCACCACATCCCACACCAATATTAAATACCTTTTTGTGCAACTTCCAAGATGGGCAGGAACCACTACCCATATCCAGGACCTGTCACTATGACCGTAAAGATAAACACACAGAATAACATAACCATGTGAAATCATGGTTAACAAATTACTTTAACAAATGAAGGCAGTACTTTCCTTAAAATCCAAAGACTCTTTGGATTCTTCCAAATACAAGACCAGAGTGGGAACAATCTCACGAGAAAGGGGCCACATCCCTTCCATCCCCAACTCATGTGGGCCTTTTTTCAGCAACATCACCGTCAGGTGCCTGGCTTCAGGCGATCATTAACATTCCCTAATCTACATTGGACAGCCAGCCAATAGAGAGAGATCTATTTGATTTTGAATTAACTTTTTAAAGCTGGCCACAGACGTGTAGATTTCTCAGAGATCGATCACGTATGCAATTGGGATGTGCACCATTTTCGAGATATGATTTATTGCTGATTTATGCGCCAAAATTGATCAGTGATGAACCTAAAGATTGGCTACACAAAAAATGTGGTCAGTGATGTGATGGAAGTGGGATGAGGCCTGCATGGGTCGATCGAAAGCCCAGATCTTAAGGTCTACAGATAATGTCCTTCAATTTCCAATAGAACGTTCAAAAAAGTCCAATACCCAATTGATTTATCATACGATTTTACAACACTTTGGTTGATCGCACACTTTAAACATGCATCAATTTGTGAACGATCAATCACTATGATCAATCGTGGCGATCCATCGTTCAGAAATCGAAAAAACGAAGCGTCTATGGCCCAGGTGGCCAACCTGCGACATGGGGGCCACATGCGGCCCTTTGGGTGTTGTTTGGTCTTCCACTTGCGGCCCCCAAAACATGTTAATGCATATGGCATAGGAACTCACCTGTTCACCGATCCGACGCTTCCTCGCCTGGGAACTTCTTAGAGAGGTAAGAGGAGGAGAGGGACTCGCTGAGCCTCCAGCTGAGCACGCTAATTGGCATACGTGAAAGCTAATGAGTGACCCAGACAGCGTGAGTGCCTATGCTTCCACTAGACTACTTTTATAATATCTGTGAGGCACATAACCTTTGTTGATGTATATGGGGCATTCCATAAATCACATTGTGTAGTGGTTGCACGCTGACCCGGCTTTCCTAATCAACTTTGGAGGCCCCTTAGTGATGCTGAGGGCCGCAGTTGTGGCCCTCCATATCACCTCAGTTGCCCACCACTGGTCTATGGCCAGCTTTACGTATTTGAATGTAATTGTTGAAGAAATATCAAAAAACTGTTCTACCTAAATAACAACTTCTTTCTCAGTTTCTCTCCATGAATTACACAACCTGTGTGTCCTTTGATCTAGTGGTGAAATCTGATAAATGATCTGAAAACCATGGTTTGATTTTTTTGTTGTGTTGACTGTGTATTGTCTATTTCCTATTTAAGTATTCCTATTTTGGTTCATTAGTTTAAATGGCCCTTTGTCCACTAGATATTATCTTACAACCTGAACTTAACATAAATCATCGGTTTTCATAGACGCTTGCACCCTGAATACAGTTATTACGCAGATACTCTATATTTCACATATGGCTATGCCATTAATAATTAACCATTTGGAGGCTTTGCGCTTGTTCTGCTGGATAAATAATTCCAATAGTTTAACATGTTAAATGGCTGTATAGAGAGGCATTGAGAGGCTTGCTGAGTAGCTCAAGGTGATGTATAAATTATTTATAATTCAGTTTCCCTGCTGTTGTGTTCTTGCATTTTCAACCAGTGCATGAACTGTAGCAAGTAACATCCAAGGCTAACTAATAATTGTTTGAGCGTAATATTCATTAGTTCCTTGCAATCTTTACCTTGCAGCTCAGCATCCCAGAGGACAAGGTATTCACTGTGCACCCATTTCTTGGATAAACAGAAGCAAATCAATTATTCTGGGACTGATTTACTATGTAAGCTCTAAGGTGCAATTTCCTGTTACTTAAAGCAAAATAAAGGGGTAAACATTATAATGCTGATTGCACTAAGAAGTTCAATTCAGGGAATTAAAGGCTAGCAATACATGTATTGGTTTAGTAACAACAGAGATCAAAAATTACTAATGCAGAGTAACTGAGAACCCCCAGAGGTTGGCTTCATGCCACATCCGTCGGCTGCCAGTGGTTGGGGTTGTATTACACGATGAAGGGGTCCCTGTGTGTGCAACAACAAATGTTAGCTGAAGGGAAGGCAGCAGAAAACAAATTTCCCAAACCCTTAAAACCAGTAGAGTATACACAGAAAGCCAAGAGTATAACTGATCTGTCCAATAACTGACATGTAAACTGTATCTATCAATACTTACAATATATGCAGTTTACAGCAAACTTTACAGCAGTTTACAACTAACTAAAAACTGTCTTTTCACCTCCAATCATACATTATTTATTTCCCATTTTGCTGTAAAGAAAAGTAGGTATACTGGCCTCCGTTCATTACGCAGTGTGGTGTTTCATGCATTTTTAAATCGGTTGTTTAAAGCATATGTAAACCTTTATTTCTTCGGTTATTTCTCCATCAGGGACCACAATAAACACACAATTCAAGTCAAAAAGCACATAGATAAATGCCTCTATTTTTAAGCAGTCCTGTAGGCTCCCTGGTGAGCTGCTGTCTTTCTATAACAGTGGTGGGCAATGTTGATATGGAGGGCCACAAGTGCGGCCCTTGGCATCACTAACATAACATTTTCAACCTATACTGACTTGTAAAAGCATTTTAAAATGAATAAATGACAGCAGGCAGAGCTTGAAGACATTGTTTTTCATTTTTAGACCGATGGACCAGTGAGTTCCTATGCCCTATGCATTAACAGTTTTCGGGGCCACAAGTGCAGGACTGAGGAGGGTCACTGAAGAACGCCCAAAGGGCTGCATGCGGCCCCCGGGCCGCAGGTTGGGCACCTGGGGTCTATAACTTGGCCATACCCTCTGACAACTACATAGACGATTATTGGCCATAGTAAGCAGCGTATAGAGATGGCTTTAATATTTATTGAAATCAAGAGATCCATGTTCCTATACCATTGCTGTTTTTTAAGTTTGGAGTGGACCGTATCTAGGTCTAGATCTAGGTATCTAGGAGCCCATATATGTTATCTGCCTGCCGCACTGACATTTTACATTGCATGGAGCTGATCCACCAACCGGAGGATATCGTAGTGCCCTGCGTTTACCTCTCTGCCGGAGGATCCTCTCCACGCCTTGGAAACTGTCAGTACGGCAGGCGGGTAATATAGATGGGCTCCGTTGTGAAGGAATACGCCTAATACAGGGGGTTGATGGAGCACTAGAAGGGGTGAAAACATAGCCATTACACTTTTTACATAATTGAACAGTTACTTCAGCGTAGCTTTGCTGCATTTTCTATGTGCTTACCTCATTGCCCTACGTTAGTGCTTCCTAACACAGAAAATGAATTAAATGTGGCAAAGACTTCTTCTATTCCTTCTCTTCCTTCCCTTCTTTCTTCTCTTCCTTCCTTCTCTTTCTTCCTTCTCTTTTCCTTCTCTTCCTTCTCATCCTTCCCTTCCTTCTCTTCCTTCCCTACCTTCTTTTCATTCTCTTCCTTCTTTTCCTTCCTTCTCTTTCTTCCTTTTCTTGCTTCTCTTCCTTCCCTTCCTTCTCTTCTTTCCCTTTCTTCTCTTCCTTCCTTTTCTTTCTTCCATCCTTTCTTTTCCATCTGTTGCATTTTTGACACATTTTTGTCATATGACTGTACAGTCATTTTTAATGACACATTAAAATAACACAAAAATAACATGACAAAAACGCTCCACTAAAGTGGGTGAAATGTTTTACTTTATGAGTGTTCACTTTTCTTCCTTCATTTCTTCCTCTCTCCTTTCCTCTTTTCCTTCCTTTTTTACTTCCTTTTTTACTTCCTTACCTTTCTTCCTTTACTTCATTTTTTCCTTATCGTCCTTTACTTTCTTCCATTCTTTCTATTCTTGTCATAGGATTGTATGGTCGTTTTTAATGACACATTAAAATAACACAAACATATAATTTTTGACAAGAACGCTCCACTTGACCCTCCACTGAAGCGGGTGAAATGTTTTTCTTTATGACAGTGTTCACTTAAGCTAGCCATAGATGGATCGATTATTTTGCATTTCGATCGTCAATCCTATTTTCCTGCAAATGTCTATCTGATTTAAAATAAATCGATTCATTTTGAATCGATTTATACAAAACAAATCGATCCATGTGAAATAAATTCCTTCATAGGAATCAATTACATTTAGTCCAAGATCGGCCAAAATTTACCAATATGTCCGATCACTTTTCTATCTATTTTTTGTTTGGTGTCCATTGCTTTTGCTTGATCGCACCAGCTGGCCAGGAAAAATTGTTCGTTTTAAGTCGATCAAACGTTTTAATAATTAACCGTGTATGGCCACCTTTAGGCTGGGTTTCCACTGTGTCAAAATCCCTCCGTTTGACATACAGATGTTGACGTAGACTATTGTGATCCACATGCATTGGTCTGCTACTTTGTGCCCCATTGCGTTAAAATCAACATAGACCACTACGTTGATTGTAACGCATCCGTCATTACCACAAGGGGGTGCGCCAACACACCCATAGACAATGCATTGAATCCGTTACCAATGGATGATTAACGGGTGCCCCCAGCGCATCATGGGTGCATTGACGGAGGGACCTTGACGAACTGAAAAACGTAGTGGTAACCCAGCCTAAAGCAGGGTACAGATGGCTCCATGTTTGAGTCGTCCGATGGTCCCTGCAGCGGCGTGATGACACCATCATGCTGCTGTCAGATATCGGCAGAGCCGGGGACACAACTCTGCTCAGCCGATGCTTTGCCTGGTCTTGTCCGATAAGGCTGTTTTTGACTGGGATTGATTGGTCCCGCTCGAAAACAGCAATGGTCGCATATCATATGGGCCAGATAGATGGCCGTAAGCGCACGGCGCTCGAATAAGCCATCGATCCGGCACATATCTGGACATCTGTACCCTGCTTAAGAGTTGGCTGTGAAGAGAGGTTATTATTTGGCTAGTGAAAACATTTTCTTTAATTTCTAAAAAAAATAGCAGTTAAGGCTTCCATATGTGATAATTTTTACAAAAGTTAAAGACCTGGAACGACGGTCTCTTTAGAGAAATATTGTACTGCAATATTATTGTGTTCATATAGATAGTTATTCGCAGTGACATGCAGAGCTTGGGTTCTTGTAAGGTAATGGGAATGTTCCCGGAGTAATTACCTCTCAAGCTCACGCAAATGTTTTTTATACACACGGACGATTCCTATCTCTCTGTTTTATAGCAGATATCAGTTATCTCTGACCTACCGAAGAGCCGAAGTCTCCCCGGCTGCTTAACCACACAGAACAGCATTATAGGTCTGCTGTGTTACTTCCTACAAGCCTCTTACATCCCGTTCTCTGTTCTTCTATTATTGTAGTATACCAGTCTTTGATACACAAGCTGTTTTCTTTTTTGTTGTATGTAGTTTTGGTGTTATATTTCAAAGATGACCTTTCTTTTTATGATCACTGTTCTATTGATATTATTTTAATTCCTTTGCACAATGCATCAGTTGGCTAATGTAAGAAACTGATTTTTTTTTATGTTCAAATATCAGAAAGTAATAAACAAGTAATATTTCCTGCCACTGTATCACAGCATAATTGTCATCTGGCACCAGACTTCTTAAGGGCTCGGCATTTGATGGGCTGAGCAATAGCAGGTTCGATCTACACAGTTCTGAAGAGTCTTATAATGTGATTGTAATGTATTGTCCATTTAACCATAGTCAATGATGTTCCTGGCTTTGTTTACACCTGATCAATCCTTTGCCAGCCATGGCTCACTTATTGTATTTTTTGCACTATAAGACTCACCTAACCTTAACATGCACTCCATAGTTTTGGAGAGAATATTAAGAAAAAAACAATAATAAAGAGTCAGAGTAATTGACATATAAAGTGAATATACAGCATGTTCCAGCAAAGGAGGCAGATCTGAACCATGCACTATTCACTCTATTTTCCTCCAGCCAAGATAAAATGCCAGTGCCAGGAGGAAGAGTTTAGTTTTAGCAAAATGTGCAGTCCTGAAACTTTAGCATGTGTTTATACACTAGCAGTACCCATTCTGAATCCACTTGCCAACTTATGGAGAGGCACATTTTACAATCTGGCATTACACAACCTACCCAGGAGCAGCTTTTTAAATATGGTAGGATAAGTCTGTGTCACATTATTTTTATTGCAATTCAGAATGCTGATGTAAAAACACAACTCGTGCCATCTAAATAGTCTCAAGCTGGTTGAACAGTGTGTTCAGAAAATGGTTACTGCTCATTCTATTGCAGCTAAAATCTCCCATTTGTCCCAATATTTTCTCCAATTTGGCAGTGGCCCATTGGATTGGCTGGGAACAAATTCCAGTCTCCTGGGATGCAGCTATTGCTCCTAGGATGTTTTTTAATTTAACATATTTGGACAATAAGACGCATAGACATGTTCCTATTGATTTTAATGAGTGTGTGTCATATAGTCAGAAAACAATGTCACATTGCATCACTACAGCAACCAAAAAAAACCCACCTCTCTCAGATATGTGAATGTTTCTGTTACAATATTTTTTGTATTATTTATTTTATGGAAAACAGCAATAAAACTGAAAACCTTAAAAAGGTGATTTTCAACAGAACCATATAATGCATATGTAAAAAGGCAAGGCTTGTCGTAAAGAATGCCAGTTCATTACAACCCATTCAACATAAAAAATACATCTTTAAGGTCAACAACCTTGTGGCATAGTGAAACTTGGGGTTTACACAAGTAGATTTTTTTGTTTGATCAACGAAGAACGAACGATTTTTTGATTGATTGAACAAAAATTTAGAAATGCCAATTTGTTTGATGGATACATTTTGTTTGACCTCGAACAAAAAAATTATTTTCATTTGATATTGGCGATGAACGAACAAAAAATCTAATGTTACATTCGATAAATGAATGAATGATGTTCATCCACGACATTAAACGAAAAATCAAATTGGCAGTTGATTAAAAAAAAATCTACACGTGTAAACCCACCTTTATTCCCAATAGGTAGATGCAAATCAAGAAGAAAGTAACCAAAAAAACACTGTATTCAAGGAGGAGAAAACTTGTTGTTCATTCATCACAAGGCAAAATATGGGAGTATTGTGTTAGGTCATATCCAAGAGAAAAATATCACCAAGAGGGTTAATTTTGCCAAATAATTGTTTTCTACAAAAGGCAAAAATAGACATTTAGGTGAAAGAATAAGTGTGAAGTGTGAAGCAGGGCAAGCCAGAGTAAGGAATATCTAAAGGTATGATGAGGGTGAAATTTTGAATTAAAGGCAATTTCCATTTCTAGATTTGTGCATTTTAATTGACATCTGAACATAATGCAGGTGCTCCATAAGTCATTTAATGCTGTTAACATAAAAATGTCAATAAAGACCTGACTCAGATCCAAGTAACCATCAAGCATGTCTAATGTCATTATAAGGTTTAGAACATTTTAGTGGTGGTGCATAGGCCTTGAACCAATACATTTCAAGAAAAGGTCTACAAAATGTTAAGGTCTTCAAGATTTTAACCATGGATGTATATATTAAACTGACATTGTAAGCTAATTATTTTATTAGTTAAGCCCCCCATACATGCTTAGATTTCCAACCAATTTTTTCGGCCGATCGACCGCCATGCATGACGGGTGAACATCTAAAGCTTTAAGGGGTCGAAATCGGCCGCCAAATCGGGGATGTCCGTAATTCTTATATCGAATAAAATACTCTAGATGGGGACCAGTGTCCCTCTCCCTTTCTGCAGGCTGTGACAGTGAGCCAAGGCTGCCAGCTCACTGTCACCTGCCAGCCTGACAGTGAGTTGCCCAGCTGATCAGCTGGGATCCCTAGATGCTGTCCGCTGGGTCCCCCTAGCTGCTTAGGCCTTGAGACAGGTAATGTGGATGTGGTGCTTGAGGGACTCTAGTTGTGAGATATTTTGCTGGGGTTGCCATCTCAGCTCTCCTGCTCTTCACACTTGTTTTTTACTGCTTTAAGCCCCCCATACGCCTTTAGATCACTGCATACAATTTCCTTTAGATCTACCAACAACTATGTAGTGTCGGGTCCTCCCTGATAGAATACATAGTGACTGGAAGATTTAGAAAGGTCCTCATATTACATGGTTTGGTAGAACAAAAGTGTAAGGTTTATGGAGGCCTTAAGAATGAAGAAAATTATGTATGTGTCCTACACCTTGAAACCCCATATCCTGCAAGAATTTCGTTTTAAGTGTGATTAAGCACATCTTGTATTTTTTTATATATTTTTAAACAAAATATAGTATTTTTTTTTCAATTATTATTACTTTTAATATATATCGATATATTTATAAATACATATTTTAACCTTCCTAGTGGTATGATTATTACTAATTTTTTGTTGTAAACACAAATATAATCTGTTTATATTCCCTGCAATGCCCTGCTGCACATCCCCTGCATCACAAATGACACTGGGGATGTGAGGAATTCAGACACTTACAGGCTCTTGGTTGAAACCCCTCTGTCAAATTTAAGAAACCATGGTAGGCTACAAGGCAAAAAGTTTTCCCATCCTGGATTTAGAAAAACAAATTCAAAGCCCATGCATGCATTTCATGCAGCATTTGCCACAACCTGTTTTCTCATAAACAAGACCATACCCGTCAAGTATGGGCATTAAAAAACCGGGGGTCGTACAGGAAATGACGTCAGTAACGTCACTTTTGGTATAGGGATCGTGGTTCTTCCGCGTTCCACGTACCGGAAGTGGCGTCACTGATGTCACTTCCGGCGTCTGCCGGCCTTTTAGCTGATCTAGCAGGGAGAGGGTGTTAATCTCCCTGCTAATGTCCCACCTCGCTTGTACTGATAATGTGCGGGGCGGGACATTAGCAGGGAGAGTTACGCCCCCTCCCTGCTAGATCAGCTCGATTTCAGGAATCTGGGAAAAATCCGGGATTTCCTGAAATTGGCCGGGAAAGCCACATAAAAACGTGACTTTCCCGGCAAAAATGGTAGACTTGACAGGTCTGAACAAGACATGTCGGTAAATAATAATGCACGTAATGATTACATACAATATAAAATGGCTGGAGTAATCGTTTTTCATTATTACATTACACTGAAGTGGTGCTTTAAGACCGCATAGCTACACAAGCAATTGCAGCAGATCTCTGCAGACCAAGCTGCATGATCATATTGGGCTTGTAGGGGAATTGATAGAATTGTAACTCATTTGTAATGAGTAAAAGTAACAAGCTTTGTGTTGATAGGATCAATGCTTTTGATTTACCGCTTGTCTCCTTTGATCCACGGTGCTCCTAGAGCTCTTGACAGAGGAATATACTGTAATGACTATGCTGTGCTTTGAAATGCTTCTTTGGTTATTGATCTGAATTGAACCCTGGTTGGATGCTGCTGGAAAAGAGTACATTATTAAAAATCATTTATCTTGTTTATAAGCTCTATTAGGGAAATGAGCAAACTGTGGGAATTCAGAGCCCGATCTATGGCAAACCCTCCTTAACAAGCTTTGCAAACCAACAGCCCTTTAGTGAAGCCTAGGGGAACAGACAGAGGTAAGAGTGCCTCTAATACATTTTAGGAATTGGCACATGATAGAGCACTGCACCAGGATATACAGTCTTCATTTAGTGCCATGGGTACTTATCCTGCAGTAACTCTTCTGTATTTTAACACAAAACAAAGTGATGAATGTGTCTTCAAGTTATAACGAGGATCTTCTGTATAGGGATACATTTACTTCTCAAGAATACTGGGTAAATGTGGACATTTTTATTTGTTAAAAGAACTATTGTTAAAATTATGTTCCAATCCACATCAGTGTTTTTTAATCAAAATGAGAAGGGGAGGGGGGGCATGGTATTTGAAGTTTGTAAACTTTACATCATTGATACATTGTTTATAGGGTCATATAACTCATTGGTGGTCTTTAAAATTAAGGCTTTGTTTCCATTGTACGTCGGGAGCCCTCCGCTAAGCGTATACGCTTAGCAGGGGTCCCGACGTATCCCATAGACTCAGCCTGCCGGTGGATGGTCTGTTTAGACATCTGCCGGTGTACAGGCTGAACGTACTCGACTACGTTCAGCCTGACACCGGCGGATCGGGTCGGCTCAATGAAGACAGACCCGTCCGCCGAGCAGGTAAGTCTATCTGCTACGTCGGGGACCCCGACGTAATGGAAACAAGCCCTAAAAGACAGCCTCTGTCCAATGCAACAGTCTGGGCTTCTCTTAACCTCCTGAGCGTTTCGCCGTTGGCACGTTTTTTTCATAACAATGCAAAGCAATGCCTGCTCAGCTGAAGGATGTAAACATAAGTCCGGCGTCATTGGAGACGCCGGACTTATGCTGAAAGAAAGCGACACCCCTCCAGTTAGGCGGAGGTCTATGGCGCCGCCTACCCCGCCCCCTTCGCGTCACCGGTGGTGGACCCGGAAGAAAGCGGGCGAGATCTAGAGCGTGACTCTAGTTAACTGGGGCTGAGTTTCATGATGCATGAAAGTCAGCCCGAGTTAACTCGGGCTAGACGCTCAGAAGGTTAAGGGCTTGTTTCCATTATACATTGGGACTCCCTCAGCTAAGCGTATTACTTGGTGGGGATACCAACGGAGCACACAGGCTTACCTGCTCGGAGGATGCTGTGTCGTCACTGTGTCAAGCCACTCTGCTGATGCAAGGCTCAACATAGTCGAGCACATTAAGCCTCTGCATTGGCAAATGTGTAAACAGAGCATCCGCTGAGCAGGCAAAGTCTGTGTGCTCCGTTGGGATCCCCGCCAAGCAATACGCTTAGCGGAGAGGGTCTGGCGTATAATGGAAACAAAGCCTAAGTCGGCCATAGACATGTAGCAGGCTTATTACACCGTCACCACACTTTGTGGAGTCGGCTACAGAACTGACGAGAATCCTGTGTGCTCCACTTATACAGGGATTCCTGTCAGATTGAAGCCAATTCAAGTCAAAAGTACCGGCAGGATGGATCATCGTGTTATCGGACCAGTTGGCTTTTTTGGTCGAAACTGCAAGGTGGGTGACCAACCACCATGCGTGAAGGCGCACGCTGGACAGTTGCCTGCAACTACTGCCAAGAATCAGCACGTGTATGGCCGACTTAAAATGCCAATCTTCCCTTGATTAAAACACATGAGATCCAATGAATAAAAGCTTCTAATTCACATTGTGCTGATTAATGCAGTGAAATTAGTGCAAACCATTTTGGTAGACGAGCATGTACAACTAAGCAAGATGGAGGGTTCGGCTTTAAGGTTAATGTGTGTAAAGCCCCCCCATACACCTTTAGATCCCTCCATACAATTTCCTTTAGATCTACCAACAACTATGTAGTGCTGGGTCCTCCCTGAATACAAGATTACATAGTGATTGGAAGGTTTAGATAGATCCTCATTATGGACATGTCTGTAATTCATAGATTAATTGAAATACCATGGATACAGTACCTGTCTGTAGCGGCAGCTCTCCCTCTAAAATTAGTGAGAGGGGAGGGGGTGATAGCAGCACCACCTCCCTCTACCTTTGTGCAGGCTACAACAGTGAGCAGAGGCTGCCAGCTCAGCCCTAACGGCGGCCCGAGCAGCTAAGGAGACCGGACGGACATACCCTACCTGAAGGGTCAGGATGACTTAACGATTTTGACCTGATTTTTTTGCCCGACTGTGCGTGATGACAAAAAATCGGTCACAATCTAAACGTGTATGGGGGGCTTCATATATTTAATATTTCGTTTAAGTTTATTTTTTTATAGTTAGGTTTATGTGTAATTGTGTAATGTGAGTATTTTAAACATTAAGATTACATTCTGGGGCTAGAGAAAACCTGTCCAACCTCTCCCTTGTATTGCACTGCGGTCACATATGCAGTGCTATTGTGCCTTTGTCCCCGAGGAATTAAACAGAGGGAAAGCCTGCCACATCTGCAGGATCTGACTCCCTCTGTTTGGGTTTGGTGCCAGCAAGCTCTCCAGCACCTCAGGGGGCCCCACCTCAGAAATTAAGGCCCCCATACACGTGTCGGATTCCCACCGGATTCCGGCACGATCGATTCCG
>CM070039.1:10927289-10941288 GCA_036250615.1 Ptychadena robeensis
CATGCGATATTCGCCGCGAACAGTTCGGCGGCGAACAGTTCGGGACATCTCTATTTACAAATATACTATAATTGCACTGGCTTTAGAAATGTAAGCAACAAAATGGCATGACCAAAAAAAACTGCCTTGTCATGTGACTTCCTTCAATGCAATTAGCAGAAGGGACTTTGGGGCTTTGCTGACTATACACCATGGCCAGATTTTTATGAATGTGATTGGCCAGTGGTGTATGTACAGAGATATCTTTTGACTATTACAAATAAGGATTTACAATCAAAACATACTGGCACACTGACATTCACCATTTTGTCTAAAAGGGTTGGATTGGGAATTTGTTTTTCTTGGGCCCAGTGGACTTTATATAGCTGTTGAGGGTAAACATTTGTTTCCTTTTTAAAATAAAATAAAACAAATATATTGGTTTTTATTAGCCCTCAAATAAACATATTCAAAAAAAAAAATCTGTATGCTGTTCCAAATGAAATGAAATTTTCTATTCCTAATAACCACATTGAGCAGAATGTTCTTCAAGAGAACCTATGATGGATAGCCCAGCCGGAATCTCAATTGGGTGGACCTAAGCTACAAACAGATTAAAAGATTATAAATAAATTGATACTTTATGACAACGGGCACCTCCAAAAGCCTTTTTTATCTGGGATCAAGTTTTTATCCCTTTATAATCGTCTAATCCGAGGAAACTGACAATTACCTTGTCCATGACCCCAGGCACCCAGAGGCTGATGAGAGCGACCTTATGAAAAACACAGAGTAGGGACAGTGACACAAAATTTCCTACACATCCTATCTTCTTTGCAGTTGCTGGCACTGGTGTTGGTATCCCTTACACCTTATACCTTATCCCCTTCTAATATTAAACTAAATTAAATTAAATATATAGCCTAAAACATTCTTTTTATCTTCTTTTTTTTCGACAGCTAAAAAACCAAACCGAGCCATTCTTGAAGACTCTGTGGACAGGACAACCACTTCCATACAGATTTAAAGGACTCTGAACAAGGAAAGCCTTTGTGAATATTTAATGAGGGCATAAAATGGCTTCAAAAGCACAATACAGGAGATCACAGCGGATCACAATAAAATCAACCATGATTTCCTGCCCTCCAGGAGACCCAAACACATTCTGTCACCGGTGACGCCAGAGGTGTGCTCTAAAAAAGCGACGTCCCCTCCATGACATGGAGGTCAATGGGGACGCCTACCCCCTGCCCCTCCGGCATGATATCTGAGGTCATCGAGTGGACATGTAAGCATCGGCGGGTGCGTAGGGGGAATTCTGCTAGATTTTCACGGACAGGTGCATTTGTCTCTAGTTAATGCAAGGTGAGTTTTAGTAGCTGAGAAACTCAACCCAAGTTAACTTTTTTCATAAAAAAAGCGTTTATTGTCCTTTTTTTCCATTGTTTTCAATCTCAAAGTGAACCTGTGCTTTGGCCATGTGCAGCAATGCAATGGGTTCACTTAATGCTGGCCATTGTAGCTGATTCTACTTACCTTCTCTTTGAACCCTTACTATTTTTTTGCCTACATGAGTTAAGAGAAAACTTCCTGTTTACGTTATCAGTAGATCTAGTTGCATGTTTTTTTATTTCCTTTGTGACAGTGCTGCTTGCCTGAGCAGCCAATCACAAAGCACCAGCACTGCCAGATGTATAGAATGAGTTAAGGCCCCCACACACATAGCGAGTGGGGGTTGAAAGATGACCTGTGGAGTGCAGCGTGATGACGTCATCACACTGCATCCCGTTGTTTAAAGTATCGGCGGGCACCCTTTGCTATCCGTGGTTCGTTACGTGTATTGGGGCCTTTGGATAACATAAATCAAAGAGTGCTTAACAAAATACTTCTATAAACAAGTTACTATGCAGAATTCAGTCATAATACATTACAGACATAACTGCCAAGCTATAAAAAAATTTTAAAAACTGCTTAAATGTATCCTACTTTTTCATCATCTTCTGTGAATGGAACTCCTCCCGGGGTTTTGTTGATTGCCTGGGCAACGCCAATGATTTCCCCGTCACTACTGCGTATCGGCATACAAAGCAAAGATTTCGTCTTATATCCAGTGAGCTTGTCTATTTCATCGCTGAATCGTCTGTCCTACAAAAGACAAGAATATTAATGTACACAAAATATTGTAGGCAGATTTACCTGTTTCATGTTTTTACTCAATATTAGTCGAGCTGCAATAGATAAACAGTCAATAGAAATGTTGGCACCCAATACACAAGTACAGTAGCTGGCAATGTTTCTATGCTACAGTTCATCAGGACACACATAATATGGTACATTGTATTCCACAAATAGTAGAAGAAATGCTTTTTTGTCAGCAGGGTAGTTACATTTCCAAGGAAAAAGAGGAATCACCTAAATTAGAAGAAGTTTTTTTTTATTTCAAGTGGCGGCGTATTGTATGGCATAGCAGTCTTGCTAAATATGCTATCCCCACCTGAACCTTGTGTAAGAAAGAGGCTTTTAACCATTCTAGTAAGTAAGGGACCTATGTATTATAAATATAATTACTTTCAAAGTATCTGTGATGCACCATGGTTCAAACCATAAGGTGGCACCATTTATTATGAAGTCTCATATTTCAAATAGTTGCAAAATCAACAAATAAACTTTTGATAGGAACAAGGGCACGAGGGACAAAACCTGGTGCACCAGTAACTAAGGAGAGACCTCGCCGATGGCATCCTCAACCAGGAAGTGATGTTTTCCGCAAGAAGTGACATCATCCTGCAATGCCTACGCCTGAAGAGACACACACAACAACTCTAAAGCAGGGAACACACGGCTCAATATTGGAGCTATTCGAGGTTCTCTGCAGCAGCGTGATGACGTCATCACACTGCTGTCAGATATCGGAGGAGCTCAGCCGATACTTTGCATGGAGACCCGCGGTCTCCATGCAAAGCAAAAGACATCAACCATGGTTTACGGTCATGTCCGATATCCCTGTTTTCGAGCGCTCGAAGCTGACATCGACCTGGCCCATATCTACATGTGTGTTCCCAGCTTTATCCTTGTAGGAGATCACTACTCCTCACTAAAACTCTCAAGCATTGTACTTCCAATATTGTGAGTGCATTATTTTATCTTATCCTTTACAATTAATCTCCTGGATGGTTACCCCAACTCAAGTTGGGGTAAGTTTGCTTAGAACGCAAACTTACAGAGTTACAATAATAATCCTCCCCTGATTTAAATAATATGTCTTTTTCAGGGGGAGATCACACTCCTCCCCATCTCCAGAGCTGCCTTCACACAACTTCATCACCCACCCCTTATACTGACCCATTTAAGCCTGTGAGCTCCACTTGGTTCCATACACTAGCTAATGGTCTTTCTAGCTATTTACACAATTCCTACTGTGTGGTAACTGCTGACAGCTGTGCCCCACTATTTATTAATATGTTTATGATTTGATAAACATATCCAGCTTTCCCATGGAGATGGACCTATAGATTCTATTTTTCTTTTTTTTACTTTAAATAAGAACTCTATCCAAAAACTTATCATTAATTATTACCATTTAATAGCCCATTAAGAGATATAAGTTGTTATAAAAATAACCCTAAAACATACTTAATGATGCATCACTAATTATAGAGCTGCGTTCACGTGTGTCCTTTATATGTGTCTGGAGTTCAGCTTTATGTATGGTTGCTATGGAAAATATTACTCCTCAGGTTAGGAAAGTACCAACAACTGAGAACAGGATGCGTTTATTCAGAAAAATGACATAAGGAAAATATACCTTTCTAGTGAAGCATTGTGAAAACGAATGAGATTACTGCTAACTGCTAGAAATAGCTATTTAAATAGTCAATATACACTAGTGACTTATTAAAATCTGACTAATATAAGATGTTAGATGTAAGCATAACTGAAATCTTGAATTCGCTGCGTAATATGTTGGCACTAATGTTACAGGGCAAGATTTTCAGTATAACCACATAGACATCACAGGAAGTGAAGGCAAGCCAGCACATGGACAATACATCACTTCTTGTGGTAGAGACCCCACCCCTTCCTGGGTGGGCATCACCGAGCTAGTGAGGTGGGGACGTTTGGACAAGGAGGGTAGTTCGAAACTTGAAACCGGGCTGAGAAGATGGGAGCGGAGGACCATGTGGCATGATCTTACAATCTTGGCTAAGTACCCTTTGTCTATATTATTATATCTATAGGCCAGTTACATTGTGTGTGTTGTAACGTTCAGGGGAAAGGGATCACCAGCACAGCCATATGATGAACAAAAAACTGAAGTTTATTTCACCAGAAAACAAATCAAATCTTGCAGCATTTATCGCAGTTGTATTTCATGCAGTCTCTAAACACAGATATCTTTTGCAGTCAGTGGTTATGGCTCACCCAAACAATCATTTTGCAACCTTGGTTGCCCATATATTTTCCCGAACTCCTTACCCGGAATACGGCTGGGACCATAGTCCATAATATGGGGAGATATACTTCCCATCCAGGATCCACCCTTGGGATCCTCTACAGTGTACATACATGACCATGATATACATGAACCTATATTGTATGTGTTAATTGTAACAAAGTAAAGGTGTCTTTTATGTTATATCTGCAAAGTTTCAAGTGATTCCTCGTAAAAGTGCTTACATATTGAAGTGGGAGATAAGATAATAATAATTGTGTAATGAAAAAAAGCAGATCCGACTTATATAAAGATTCATATAAAGAAAGAATCCACAAACTACAAATATTTATCAAGAAAAACAACAGTATCCAGGAGAGAAAAGAAAAGCATTCCATAAAAGTGTTCGATACCTAGGGCTTCAAACAATACTTGTGCAAAAGAAAGCTTTAAGTTACTTGGGGGCAGGGGGTAGTTAGTAGGGGGTGTTACTATGGGGGCAGGGGGTAGTTAGTAAAGGGAAGGGGGGGGTCTGTGGGAGGATGAAGACAAAGAGGGTCCCAGGAAACACTCCTGTGGACCAGCTTGGTAAAGTTTTGCAAGGCAGTATACTGAATCAATCATATGTATAGATTTTCTTAATTTGTATGCTGATTGTTATGGTATGCATGTATTATTAAGTGATGAGTAGTGATAGCCGAACTGTCCATAACTGGATGCTCACACTCCTTCTAGCTGGCGAGCAGTACGGGTGTTTGACCCGCCCCATTTGCCGGCAAGAAGGAGCTTACTATCCTTCCACTGGCAGGATCAGGAGCATTAACATCCCGTTGGAGGAAGAATCCGGTCTTCCATTGAAAAATCTGTGAACAATCAGAACCAGGAACTATGAGTTCCAGGTACCAGATGTGACGTCACTGACGTCACTTACTGTTTTCCCGATTCAAATTCCCAGCCGAGAGGCATGAAATTTGAATCTGCCCGCAAACTATTTTAAATGTTCGTGAACGGACCTGTCCGAAGTTCGGCCATCACTAGTTATGAGCAGCATAGGCAATATTCATATTCACAAAATATCACAAATTCTTCGCCTTATATTCAAAGCAAATTCGTAATTTGAGAATTTGTGATCTCCAATCATTATAACCTTTATGGCAAAAAAGATTTTCGCAAAAAAATTTTGAATATTCGCGATCAATACTACTGATCGAAAATCTTGAATACTCGCGATTACAAAGATATAGCACTATATTCAAGATCTTTGCAAATTCTCAAAGTACTGATATTCGCAATAAAAATTCAGAATTCGAATATTCCAGATCGAAACTAGTATTATTATTCCTCCTGTGTTATTGTTGGTGAACACTCAATAAAAATTTATATGCTAAGCTTTAATTTATAATTATTGATGCAAAAGCCTACAAATCTACATCACCATCATGTAAACACAGATGCTTGGCCACAGATAGCGCCATCAAATAGATAGAATAACCCACTTCATATTTTAAAAAAGGGAGGTGTTTCAAGAAATCTAGTACAGAAAGTTTGGAGTGTAAGTGATCCCCTTCATTGGCTTACTGAAGTCATTAAAGAACCATGGTTATGGTCTCTTCTTCAAAATGGAGCCTAAAAAAGGACCTGAGACATCCAGAAAGCTTGCTTCTTCAATTATTTCAGTCAGCCAATATAGTTGATAATTTCAACTCCAAACTTTCTATATTCATTGGTGACCAGGTAAGGTGATGTAAAAATATCCTGAGTGGACTATTTGTGTATGTATTACAGCATGGAAGACAGGTTTTCTAAGGATGTGTTATGCACATGTATTAACATGCATTGCAGTGCGTTAACTGCAATTTTACACTAGCTGCAACGCATACTGACAACGCACATTGCCGATACACAAAACATCCTGCTACTGTAATGCGCTGCAATATTGCCTCCCCTATTAGTGGTGGGTAAGGTTGAGGATTGTAGCGGTAGGTCGGGGGGGGGGGCTTGTATTGCCAGGCCCTGGGGGAGGGGGTTGCAGTGGGGCGAATTGTAGTGGCAGGTCCGGGGGAAGGATTGTAGTGGCCAGCAGGGGGGCCTGGGGAAGGATTGTAGTGGCAGGTGCAGGGGGGAAGCGATAGAATTGAAGTGGCCAGCAGGGGGTGGAGGATTGTAGTGGCCAGCAGGGCATGAAGGATTGTAGTGGCAGGTCCAGGAGGGGGTTATATTGCCAGGTCCGGGGGAAGGTGGTTGCAGTTGGGTGAATTGTAGTGGCAGGTCCGGGGGAGGACTGGATTGGACAGTTCTGGGGGGACCCATATTAAAAATTTGTTATGGGGCCCAGGCCTCTCTAGTTACACCTGTGCATTCAGTATTTACACTTAATTTAGCAAATTAAGTTTTTCATTTTAAAAAAAGGAAAAGCTGTAAAGTACCTCAACAATACCTCAACCTAATGCTTTGTTCTGAGGAACTAATCTGTGGCCATTTCATAATGTCAACAGCCAAACGTGAGAGCTCCATATCTGGCATGCTGACCACTATCTCCGTATAACATGTTAAATAAGCAGCTGATGGTTCACTCCACTGCTCACAGTGAAAGGGTTGTTACCTTTTCTATGGTAACACAGATAGCAATCCTCAACATGTCACAGCAATTTTCCAAGACACTTAAAAATAAATATGAAGCAGCAATTCTGTTGTCTTTCTTGCAGCAAAAGAAGTGCAGTTATTATAATGTATTGTTATTATAAGTCTTGTGCTTACATACAACAGTGTTTGCATTCCCATACAAGTCTATGAAAATGCAACCTCGTCTGAAGAAAGACAAAAGAAAAATAAACAACTGTTCCCTTGTCAAATAAAAAAAGCACAATTTTTTGAGTATTATTTTAGAAATTCATTGTGATGCCATCGCACATCCATAAAGCCCAGCAACACAGATACTAAAGCCTAGGCTCACTCTTGGGTCACGTTTGGTCCACGCTACACAGTACCAGGCGGGCACTGCTCATGTAGAGGGGCACACATTACAGACGGACCCCATCCATACAAGAACTGCTGGCACCTAAAGAAAAATAAACCTGAAGTCTGTTGGATACACTACAATCTACATAACCAGTAATTTTACTTAGCCACCCATGTAGAGGTGGGGAATGGGGCAAACCCGGAGGCCTACCACGGTGATACAGCAGCCTTCTCTTGCTCGTCCATGTATGCTTAAATCCTCCTGAAGAAGCGAGTTTATCTCACGAAACGCATCAAGAGACAAGCATTGGATTGTGATCTTTTTGTTTCATTCTGTTGAACCTTTTACGTTATGGAAATGTTGTGTGACAATAAAATGTAATGCTTTTTACTACATGCTGCATATATTTTTGACATAGTGCCGCGAAAAACGCTTTCAGGTAGCCCTGGAGATGTCCAGTGGCTACTGGGGTGCAATTGTCTGCTTTTCTAAAGCCTTGTACAAATTTAAGACATAAGTCAGCCAATGTGAACTTCCATAATTGTCTAGGATAAATATCTTAGGTAGAGATGGTCCCTGAGCATGGTATCATCACTTAAATCACTGGAGATGTAGGGAAGGTTCGTGGAACATTGCAAAATAGAAAGTATTTCTCTAGAACCGGGGTACTCAATAGGCGGACCCCGGTCCGGATCCGGACCCAAATAGGGTCACATGTGGACCGGCGGCTCATTACTCCCCTCTATACTTACGAAGAGAAGGAGAGGAGCTAATGCCCATCCAGCCTCGGCCCCCCTCTCCTCCTCCCCGATGTGAGTGTGACAGGCAGCAGGATTCTGTGTTCTCTCTGTCTAATGCTTCCTGTAACTACTCCCGCAGATACATCCTCCCCAGCCAATCAAAACGCAGGAAAAGGACACACCCTCCCCTCTCTCCACTGCACTGTAGAAACTAAGCTGAATAATTTGAACATTCATAGCACGAAAACCATTGATAGTATATTCATGAAACTTTCAGGGTCAGTAAAGCTCCCCTACTACTACTTACACCCCAAGTTTCACCCCTCTATCTACAACACTTATACGTCAAGTCCAGCTATTAAATATTGCTTCCCTATGAGCATAAAGCACTACTCTGCTGCATACATGCTTTCACTACTATTTTGAACACATCTTTAAAACTCTGCATGGTAGAACCTTGACATTTTGGGGGTTACCAGTTAACCCCTGAGACTACATCCATGCAAATTTCAGGTCCCTGAGCACAATTCTTCCTACTAAAAAGCCCCCTATCATATATTGCTTGGATGTAGTCTAATTTTTCAGATTGCCAATTTTTTTAAGTTTTTGTTGGTAAACGCATACAATTTATGTCACTTGGATAACCGCAGGGAAACATTAATAGAGATAAAAGGTTGCAGATAGTGGTGTCACGTTGTAAATTACTGATCCAAAAAGGGGTGTTGGAGCATCTTGGGGGTTGAAAGTCAGGGAGAAGGCATATGTAAAGCCCTAGCTCCATGTCTGCTAAAATCCCTGTTATGAACACAGAGATTTTGTTGCAATGCTCAACGGCGCTGGGGCAATGAGGGGGGTTTCCACTTCCATCGGGACCCCCTCTGCTAAGCTATTGCTGTTCTCACAGCACTGAGCCTTTCCGCTGATGCAGGGCTGAACATAGTGAAGAACGTTGAACCTCTGCATCAGCAGATGTCTGAACACAGCATCTGCCGAGCAGGTAAAGTCTATGTGCTCCACAGCCCGTCAGAGACCTGGTACAGGGGCTGGTGGAGGCTTGACGGAAGCCCGCGGATCCAGGGCTGTGGAGTCGGTCGAAAAATTTCCAGACTCCGACTCCTCAGTTTCAGATTCTTATTCTTCCGACTCGACTCCTTGACTCCGACTCCTCTGGATGTAATAGCTAATGTATTGTATCCATCCATTGGGAAAGGAAGGCAAAATACACTAACCAAGAACTATGGCCAGGAATCCAACACTGTAATGGCCCAATTATTAAAGCAGAGAAGGGAGTTAGGCAGAAGATGCTGCTGCGTTTTCTTAAGCTAGACCCCACGCTGTATTGATCGGATTCAATTGGAAAGGAAATCAATGTGCACCACATGGGCAATCGATCCTGTTTTTAAATGGGACCCGTTTTTCCCCAGCTTGCAGTGTGTGATTCTTACAACACGCAACAGCTTGGGAGAGAAGCAGCCTGTCTCATACAGCTTGCATCACCTCACACAGCTTCCGAGTGAGGAGTGCTTGGCTCGCCCCCTTCACACTGACAGCTGACGGCGTGGAGGAGGCAGGAAGCCGCAGCGTTACAATACTTTCCATGAAGACTCAGGTCTCCATACAAAGTATTGGAGATTGAAGGGGTCTTTCAAACATGTTGGACCCCTGTTCAATAAAGTTCCTTTTAGCCGGGCTCCATTGATCCCGCCTGAAGGAAGGCACACAAAGGTAGGTTTTCTGTAAAACAATTAGAGTACAATCAATCACAGTGAGCGCGCAAGGTAACTGATTGTACTCAAATCAAGCCAAAGCAAGTTAATGATTGTACTCACAAGCATTAGTGTTCTGATCTTCTGCTGAGATAGGGAGTGGAAGGCTCCAAGAACGAGGCGGAGGAGAAGGGGCACTTCAAAACTGATCATGTTTCCCTGGAATCCCATCAGTCATGTTGTAAAGTTGAAGATAACAATCTACAGTATTTGTTGCCTCAGCTGAATACAGTGGTTTTCCCAAAATGCTTTACGGTGTCAGTCCTGAAACTTTGGCGTCCATTCCCTTTACCTCTATACAAAGGTCTTAGTCGGCAACAAACATTACTTCATTATCAGCGAGAGTTAAGGCTGCCATTTAAACGCAACGAGAGTGAGGCCAATTTTGACCGGTCACCCCCCGACCGATGGGCGTGCACACGCGCCGATCGGGGGGGGTTGCCCACATGGGGGTGACAGATCGCTGACGCCCCACGCTCGCCGGACCAGAGGACGGCCATGTTCTGATTAATCTCTGGCCAATGCTGTTAATGTCAGCTTCAATAAAGACGCCGGTGTCTCACTAATGGCCAGCCCCCAAACCCCCACAAGGGTGCCGGCGTGCTGTAGCTCTGGAGAGCAGAGGATGACGTCATCACGGTGTGTCTGGAGATCACCTGAGCGATCTGTCAGCCCCCCACTTGAATGTGTGTGAGGGACGTTGAGCTAGGGTCACAGTGGGCGCTTTTGTAATGTTATGCGCGGGCATGCATGTAGTCTTTAGCAGACTGTTTGTTAAACCTCATTAGTGTTCATCACGAGCCCATTCGTCCAGAGTTTGTGTGAAGAACAAACTCTGGATGAGGTGGGCTCCATGAAAGCTGCAATCCCCGGAAAGCTACGCGATGTGCTTCCAGCGGGATTGCGGCTTCACTGAATCGCATACGATGAATTGACAATGGCTTGTGTGGAGAGGGGAGGCGGGGGAGGTTACCTTGCACAATGCTGACATTGCCTGTCCCACACTGTTAAAAAAGATGCGGTACAGGCAGGCGCTAGGGAGGTTTTACGGACATATGAAGTGAATTTTTTGCTATCTTTAAAACAATATATATATATTTAATTCCCATGTAAATTTAGTTAGGAGTCGTCCAGTTTTTGCAGACTCCGAATCCAGGTACCCAAAAAATGTATCCGACTCCTCGACTCCGCTCCGCCAGCCCTGCGCGGGATCCAATAGCGGATTGGAGGTAAACAGGCCCCAGAGTAAGTCAGACTACTGAGGTATAGATCTGGGGGTGGTTAAAACATTACTGGGGGTACAATTTGACCCAAAAGACAGCTGGGACCTTGGAATGGAGGACAGCTAATCGGAGGCACAATCAGGAAAGGGAGGTCCCATCGGCAGCAGAATTACCATGCAGGAGGCTGAACGCCAGAGGACAGGCGGGAGACAACCCTAAATATGGTGTGCATACCAAAACCACCATCTCCTGGTACTCATCTGGGAGCGCACTATTTTGTTTTAGTTATGTGCACAACTAAATAGGAATCTCTGGAGGCCCTAGGCTGGGGGGAAGGGGAGTGCTAGTGGTAGGGGCCCTGAAAAAATTACCAGTATGGGACCCCAAATTTATGATGGCGGCCACGGCACAGGAAAGTTAATAAAAGCTTGAATTTATATCAATATTTCCTAAAAGCAAGATTTGTGAGCAGAAAAAGTGGCCCCATCCCAGGGCTTTCTCTCTCAGTATACTTACTTCAACCCTCCACTGACCCCTCAATAATACTTGTGATGGTGCCCCTTGTCTAGTGATAAATACATATAGTTTAGGACTGTGACCTGTATAGACATCGGGAGAATAGTTATTTATTATATTTATATAAATTGTGCCGATCCGCCGGGGCAGTGCGTGGTAAAAAATTCCAAACTCCCGGACCTCAGACTGAATGGGAAATTTGGTTAGTGACCTTGGAAATTTATATTTGAGTAGCCCTGCCTCTTGAACATAGTTGTTGCCCTTATTAGTACAAGTTAGTATAGTCGTAACAATTTTAGTCATCAGGAATAAAGAGTTTTAGAGCACCAAACGTGATATTGGTGAACTGAATCATTGAAACAAGCAAAGCTTTTGTTATGTCTCAGATCCCTTCGTCAGGCGTTAATACAATTCATGGTCTTTTAGGCTTTGTTTCCATTGTAAGTCGGAGCCCTCGCCTAAGCGTATACGGGCTAAGCAGGGGTCCAACGGATCCATTAGGACTCAAGAATGCCGGCGGAGTGGTCGTTTCGACATCCGCCGGTGTTCCAGCTGAACGTACCGACTCGTTCAGCCTGACACCGGCGGATCGCGGTGGCGCAATGGAGACAAGACCGTAAGCCGAGCAGTAGTCTATCTGCACTACGTTGGGACCCCCGCAAGCGCTGTTTACGCTTAGCGGAGGGCTTCCACGCACGTAATGGAATCAGCCTAAGATCAACATTATACACAAAATTACCAAGGTATAAATATTTAACACAATAAAACAACTTTGACACACTTGACCTTTCGCTAGGTGAAAGTGAAGGTTTATTATTAGGGTTCATTTAGCTAGGCCTTCTATTTTTAATAGATTAGGAGCACCTCCAGCGCCGTGTGCGTTCTGCCTTTCTTCGAACGTACATGTGAGATTCGAGCGTGGTATGCCTAAACATTAGTCAGTGGAAGATACATGCTTAGAGTTAGGAAGAGTAAGGCGACAAATTTAGACACTGGTCGACCAGTACTCCGGCAGCGCCATTTTTTAGAAACACGGGAGGGAGGGAGGGAAACGTCACGAGAGCCTGGCAAGAATTAGATATGACCCCATGACAGGCTATCGACGCTCTAAAGCCACAAAAAAAACGGTGACAGGGGACCGCCTAATGTTGCGTCTGATGGTCAGTTGGTGGTAAGTTAACGAGTTATTAAAAAAGTGTAAAATTTAGCCTGATTGGGTGTTTTTAATAGAATTAAGAAGTCAACGGACGAATATTCCCCTTCTAAGCAATTAAAATGTCACAGACCAGGGAAGCCAAATGACAGTTATTTCTTGCCAAAACCTAAAACAATGTGTATGACTGTAAAGTAATTAAAACTTTCTTCTCTACATCTCCAGGATATTGGGTGTGAGCCCTTGAATTGGGGCTTGCAATTACTCAAAATATAAAACTTTTATTTAGTGGACCTTCTCTACATCTTAAGGAGTGAAAGTAAAGTGTAGAGCACGGTGCATTGATCATTAAATATGGGGATTTTTTACACACACTGCCTCTCGATGGGGGACATGCTTCTATGGAATAAGTGCAGCAGGGTCTAGCTCACTTGTCCATACTCCAGTAGAGCAAACCAAGTGCTGTATTGTAACAGCGCTCATTTGGCGCACTCCGGTCCTTGGGAATGGATTAAAAAATTTTGTTGGCAACAAACCAAATATGGAAGTTTGTCACAAAGCTGTAGCAATGATAGATTGGTTGCACAATATTTATAAAGTGACAAAACAAGGCAGTTGCCTGTTTTATCACCCACAGCCTGTATCATCATCTATGCCAGGCAGCGAGCGGGATTGGCTTCAAGGTGGCACGACCCATTCAGAGATTGGGGTATCACCTAAAATGCAGACTGGTGATCCCTCTGAAACCCTAACATCAGGATGTTGTTAATATTGGTTTGATATTAAAAACTAACTAAAGCTTGGACCTGGATTGGAGATGTGAGGACGAGCATGTGAAAATTGTTTCTCTTGCAATACAATAAAAAATAAAGTTTTATCAGACCGGATTCAACAGTGAGAGCCTTGATCACTCTGATGTCACTTCTTCATAAACTGATTGTCTTCCCACTGGCTTGTCTACGTATGACTTAATACAATGTTCCTTGGGGGAAGAACATGGGCAGCTCTTTTGAAGAACATGATTAAACAAGTCATATATTTAAGGAGGTCATTTCTATGCGTCTACACACGCAGATAACTGTACTCAACAAAATACACACATCTATTGCTTGTAGGCAGAAGCTGACAAGAACTGTTGATCATCAATATCCGGTTGGGAATCGCAGTTTCCGAGTTTCCCGGCTTTTTAGGGGGGCGGTGCTGGTCGGCAGACAGCCTTGTCTTCCCCTTT
>CM070039.1:10941313-10951944 GCA_036250615.1 Ptychadena robeensis
TTACAAAAGTTCGTGTTCGCCGTTCGCGAACATTAAATTCCGGGTTCGCGACATCACTATTTGTAAAACACATAATTGTATTTGTATTGCAGAATGACTTCGCTATGATAGGTTTGAACCTGTGTCCTCTCAAATTGCTATTCTAATAATGGAAATCATGTTTCATTTCAATTTCTCCATAAATTAAACATTGATTGTAGTACTTGACAAAATGTGAAATTCTTCAATGTAATAGACTTTTTTTTTGGGTGAAACAACTGTATACATTTTTGATTTGCAGTTTGCCTTATAACAATACGCCAATTGTGTTTAAGTGCTCTGCTGTCGTGTCAGCTGAAGAATTGTGATGAAATGTTGTAAATGTTATACTTTTCTGTTACCTGTATGAAATAAGCGCAGTTATTGAGAAGGAAGCAGCTTTTAAACAGTGTTTCATATTTTTGGTTCACTGCATCTTTAAGTCCATTTAACAATGTGTTGTTCACAGATTAGAAAAGCTCTCGTTAGCCAGGGAATGGATATTTTTCCCTAGTGTATTATTTTGCCAATTTACAGAGGTCTGGAGTCTTTTCTCTTTTCATTTCCATGGCCTGCCTTGATACGCCTCGATAAATAAAGCCTTGGCATGTGTTGTATTACTCATTTGTGTACTTTTTACTTACAAAAATGAAAAGTATGGGGCCATTACCAAAAGACATTCACAGATATCGATTCCTACATGACAATCATGAACAACTGCACAGTTTGAGGATTCATGCCCTGGGGAATCGGATTGTATTAGTTGGTTTCATGTTCTAGGAAATATCCAATGTTGCACAGGAATGACACGTGACTGAGTGATTAGGGAGATGGTCCTCAGAGGCATTCCCTATGTACTATAACTTATTAGGCTATTGTCAGGCTGTGTAGCCAATGCCATCATTTTATATTTTGTGGAGTGCATTGATCCTGGGATGACCAGATGTGCAGCACGCTTTAATGACCTGTACAATTCCAGTCACACACAGATTTGTCTCAACATTAAACTTACTGATAGGTCAAGCAAATAACATTGATTATCTCCTCACAATGGCACCTGTCAGAGGGTGGGATTTATAGGGCAGTAAGTGAACAGCAAGTATTTAAAGATAATATGCTGGAAGATGGAAGCATTTGTAAGTGTAATGATCCTATTATCTTTGACATTTGTTGGCTAGATGGAGTTGGTCAGAGCATCTCTAAACTAGCAGGTTAGCTGGGGTGTACATCATATTCAGCGATACAAACAAAAACTTACCCTACTGGAGGCAAGGTCATTGGCTCCCATGGCTCACTGATGTGTATATTGGAAATAAAGATCAACCTGTCTGTGGCAATCTAGTTATTGAAAAGCATAGCACTGAGTAAGGGTATGTTTTCACATCCGTTGGGACCCCCTACGATAAGCGCAGTGCTTGGCGGGAGGTCCTGATGGAGCACATACACTTTACCTAATAGGCGAATGCTATGTTCTCATGGTGCCAAGCCATTCCGCCGATGCAGGGGTTAATGTAGTTGAATATGTTAACCGCTGCATCGGCAGATGTCTGAATAGAGCATTCGACTGCCAGCTAAAGTATATGTGATCCATCCGGATTCCTGCCATGCACTGCGCTGAACGTAGGTAGTAGTGATGAGCGGCATAGGCAATATTCGAATTCGCGATATTTCGTGAATAATTCTACTAATATTCGATTCTATATTCACGAATATTCGCAATCGCACGCGCATATAGATTCGCAATTATATTCGCCTTGTAAATACCTTTAAAATGAATGGTCACATGTACTATCTATTTTCGCATTGTGAATATATATTCGCAATCCATGCCATAAGCATCCCAATGCAAATATTCGAGATTGCGAATATCCGCCGCCATATTCACGAATTTTGCGAATTCTCGAATTGCCGATATTTTCGAATATTCGAGCTCAACAGTAGTAGGTAGATCACACAATGCTGTGAAACCTCCCCCCCCCCCTAAGATATCAAATCAGTGTCTACAATAGCCACTTGAATATCCAAACTAGACTATGGAGCCAGGGAAGAAGGTGCCCTGGTATTGTTAATCATTATTCTTTGTAGATGTGTGATACACAGCCAGGTGCCTGTTCATCTTTTACCTTGGAATTTGTTAAAAGCCCAACAGGACTGGTAAATGGCAACACCTTAATACTAACAATGTTCTATAAAGTCAGTTGAAACCCTCTGGCGGGTGCAAACCCTGTAGAGCTAGACTTCAGTTTTGACATCTATACTTTGCAATAACATCCAAAATGAAATTCAGTATTTAAGTCCTAAGGTGCTTGCTGAACTCTTAAGCAGGGAACACACGGCTCAATATTGGAGCCGTTGGAGGTTCCCTGCAGCAGAGTGATGATGTCATCACGCTGCTGCCCGATATCAGAGGAGCTGGAGCTCAGCCGATGCTTTGCATGGAGACCATGCAAAGCAATGGACATTGACCGTGGCTTAAGGTCATGTCCGATTTCCTTGTTTTCAAGCGGGATTGATTGGTCCCACTCGAAAACAGGGATGGCCGCATATGATATGGGCCAAAGAGATAGCCATGAGTGCTCACGTATGTTCCCAGCTATAGGGTTCTCATACACGGGTGGATACCTGCTCGATCTATGAATGCTTGTGCGCAGCATGATGACGTTACCAAGTTGCGCTTCCATGTTCAGCGATTGAGCAGTGAATAGATGTGCAACTGATTCCTGTTCTATACCAGGGACACCATCCAAAGTGCAATCCAATAGGGATTTAGCAACACGTTGGTTCCCTGTTTGATCAAGCTTTCTTCAAGCTGGATCAATCGTTCCTGTTGGAATACAAGTTTTGTTATTATGATTGGCTGTTCAGAATGATTTTATTAATAGCCAAGCAAGAAAAAATATGTAAGATTAAATTATATGGACATTAACGTGATGGGACTTGAGCAGCCACCAATTAAGATTGCTGCCTATTTCACCTGGATGGTTTCAGCCAACCACCATTTTTGATCTGAGGATAAGCCGGCTCTGTACTTGTCTTCCGGTTCCCTTCTATCTGTGGTCATCGAAATCTCTATTTTCTACCTCACAAGTTCAATAACTGCACAAACATCATTTAACGGTCGTTTTCAGTCTTATACACTGGACGGTGGTTGACAGATTTACAGTTTCAGGAGCTTCCTGTTCAATTGCCCAGTCAAGCAAAACACAGATTCTGCAGTTTGCCTGTCCTCAGCCTCATCCTTATATGTGTAATGATAAATATAGACACATAAATATGCCTTAGAAAATAAATGTAAAATATGCAGATCTGTAATGCAAAGACCATCATGTCAGTGCACCCATCATTATGAACACGGTGACATCACTTTATCTTGTAACCCTGACAACGACTGACGGTAACGAGAACAGATCTGTACACACCTACAGTCTTTCGTGATCATTTCAGTACAAGTTCCTTGACAAAATCTGCGTTATGGGTAGTTTACTGCACAGTTTTTACAAAGCAATATTTGATTTATCTGAATATAAAAAAAAGGGTCCGAGTAAATGTACAATATTTTTTGTACTTTTTATTTATTAGGTTCATTATCTTTATTAGGTTTTATTATTATTTTCTACTGATGCTGTTAAGGTTTTTAAACAATACATATTTTTATACTATACTGCATAAAAAGCATGAAAAATGAAAATACTTAAATACAAAGCTGAATTCAGTTTATTGTTCACTGAGCTCTACCTATAGCAATTTGATTCAGGTTAAATGTGTCAATATTTTACTATAGAGTTTTTTTTTATAAGACTAAGGCTGAGTATACACAACGTTTTTTCTGCAGTGTGGACGCCCCTGGCTTTGCCCTTTGGGAAATGACATGGCAGTCTATGCTTGCGTATCATTACCAGCGGCATGGCACATTGTGCAAAATGCAACACATTTACAATGTACTGCCAGGGGTTGTGGATTTGTTGACATCACGGGTGCCGCACGTCATGTAATGCGCCATTGATAAACATTTTCATCTGTTGCGGTCACTCCAACATGGCAACTAGATCACGCTGCTTTTGGTCATCCACCAAACGGATGGGAATCGCTATGTATTCCCATCAAATGCTTTGGGGGTGGGGGGCCTGGTCTGCCTTGTGGGGGTGTACCCTTAGTGCTATATTTAATATTAACATACATGTGTTATACAAGAGCCATACCTTAGGCGTCGGGACCCCCTCACAAATAAGTGCCAGTGCTTGGGCGTGGCGTGTTTTCCGATGGATTCACATAGTTTTTCGTGTGGCCGGCACAAATGCCTTCTGTTCAGACATCCGCCGGCCAGCTAATGTGATCCAGTCGGACACCCCACACCAAGCACGTGCGCTTGTAGTGTAGGGGTCTTGTGATGGATGCACATACAACGGCTGTGGGAAACCTTCCCCTAAAGTCACATATTCACTGTAAATATAAATTGTACATGTAAGCTGTGTGACTTTAGAATGGATTTTGGAGAGATACCTTCCCTTGCACGTATGGTTTTTGGTTTACCTTATGTGTTATCAGATCTGGCTTCGTTTAAAATAATCAGGGTGTGGACTTATAGCGACTCTATGCATAGATACCATTTTCTAGTGCCACCTTAGGTGCCCGTCAACACGTGTCTCTTGATTTCTTCTGGCACGATTTCGCCGTTTTTTGCGCGCCCGTTTTTCTTAGCCCCTCCCGACCGCACTCGCGTTAGGTCTGGTTCTTTTTGTGAGGGATTCAGAACTGTTTATCGGTGCTTTCTTAAATCTGTCTCGGGAAAACGATGCGTCGGGGAGTCCCGCGCCGCGGATGCCCGATTTTTTCGGGAAGAGCGGCAAAGCAGCTTGTACATGCAACGAGCAGCTTGTTATCATGGACAATATACAAGCTGCCGTTTTTCCTCCGCGAAAATCGGGTAGCATCCTGCGCGTCTGGGACTCCGTACCGAACTGTTATCAGGCCGATAGTTTAAAACAGTTCTGATCCCTCCCCGACTGGCCTACCCCGTACGGCGATCGGTCGGGAGGCTTAAAAACGGCCGAAAAATCGGCACGTGTATGGTCACCTTTACACAATTACAAGTTTTAGATATCAGATACCAAAGTTTACGTTTATTTTAGTCTTAGCTTGAGTACAGAAGGAAAAGGACCTCTGTTTTATTGCTGCCTCAAAAATTTTACATATTTTCTGTTCTTGGAACAAATCTGCCAAAATATAGTTAAGACTCTAAAAAACAAATAGAAAAACCAAACAAGGTAAAGGCTTCACATTATAGAGGGCCTCAAGTTCGGCCCCCAATACTTTAACAATGCTGGCAACCCATTCAATGAATAATTAGGAACACAGCCCAATATGCAAATGTTTGATTCCTACTTTTTGTTCAGCATACTGCAACACATTGAAGACAGAAAATGGGAAATAAGACCAATTATTTACTAGCATTAGGATCAGCAACCATAACACCAACAGTCAGTGACAGAATACTAACTACCTGCATTAGGGTCAGTGACAGAAATAGAAAGGATTGTAGTTAGTAATAGAAATAATATTCAACAGCATTAGGGTCAGTGATAGAAATATTAAAACCCCAGCATTAGGGTCAGTGATAGAAATATTAAACCCCAGCATTAGGGTCAGTGATAGAAATATTAAAACCCCAGCATTAGGGTCAGTGAGAGAAATATTAAACCCTAGCCTAAGCGTCAGTGATAGCAATATTAAAGAACAGCATTAGTGTCAGTGAGAGAAATATTAAACCCCAGCATTAGGGTCAGTGAGAGAAATATTAAACCCCAGCATTAGGGTCAGTGATAGAAATATTAAACCCTAGCATTAGGGTCAGTGATAGAAATATTAAACGCCAGCATTAGGGTCAGTGAGAGAAATATTAAACACCAGCATTAGGGTCAGTGAGAGAAATATTAAACGCCAGCATTAGGGTCAGTGAGAGAAATATTAAACGCCAGCATTAGGGTCAGTGATAGAAATATTAAACACCAGCATTAGGGTCAGAGATAGGAATATTAAACACCAGCATTAAGGTCAGTGATAGAAATATTAAACACCAGCATTAGGGTCAGTGATAGAAATATTAAACACCAGCATTAGGGTCAGTGATAGAAATATTAAACACCAGCATTAGGGTCAGTGATAGAAATATTAAACACCAGCATTAGGGTCAGTGATAGGAATATTAAACCCCAGCAATAGGGTCAGTGATAGAAATATTAAACACCAGTATTAGGGTCAGTGATAGAAATATTAAACGCTTCCTAAAACCACTGACATCCTGTTGGAAGCAGGAGATCCTAGTGCTGGGAAATGGCAGAACACACATCAGATACAATATTTAGCTCTGCCTTTGGCCTGGAGCTCTATTTCCACTCTACAGGCAAATAGTTGTCCTGGACCCAAAGATGCTGTTCATGTAGTTGTATTAGTTTGATGAAGGGAAAGTTCCTGTAGCTGTGCAGGCACACAAAAAGCCAGCGGGCCACATGTTGGGCATTCCAACTGTAATCTTTCCTCTCTCTAAAGACCAAATGCTTTGATTGTTGTTGTGTCTGTAAGGTTCAGGGATCAACCAACGAAAAGAAGCGGTTTTAACAATGATGATAAACTTTATTTCAACAGGCCCAGCAAGGGTCTTGCGAATGTAATCAGGCAAAACAAAACTATAGTAGTACAGTCCAATGCTGCAAATTTGACCGCCCGCAAACAGGAGGCTAACTGGGCTACTTAACCCACCTGCTGAAGAGGGTAGCAAGGCCAAGAATGGCGGGTACTTGACCCAGGTATTGCTGAGGGTAACAGGCACAGAAACAACATTGGCAGTCCCTCCACTGAAACGTTGGCGTGGTCTAGGGAGCAGGGGCTGGTATCCATCCCACCCTAACGCTAGGAAAAGGTAACTGGGGTTTGTAGAGAAAATGCGTGTAATTCTGCTCTTGGCAGAACAAACGGGGGTGGGAGGTAGGCCTGGGAGCGGATAGCTTGCCCACTCACACCACCACACTGAGCACCGCTCTGGGGGATGTCCCTTCGCTTAAATAGACTCCTGGCCCCAGAGCATTATGGGTTGGTGTCTTAAAGGGGATGTTACCCTCACCTTGCGATTCCCTGTCACTACATGTCTCTGCTGTAGAGATTTACATTTACGACACTAACAACAGGACTGGAGACTCCTCTACAAATAACCATGAAGAATCAATGACATTTGCCAACTCTTTTCTAAACTAATACATGTCTTGGTTTCAATGCAATTCAAAGTAGGTTAATTTGTGTCATGTCTTTGTGTGTTGTAGTTTATCAATGACTAGTGTGGGATGGTCTGCAATCAGGTAGGTGGTGGTGATGGACATGGGGAGCAGTTATGGAAAATAGGGTTTAGTGCAGAGTGGTTTTGGGGTGCAGAGTTAGATCTTTTAGAGGGGTATGTGAAGGAGGACCCCGAGCCTTGCACCACTTGAAACTATGCCTCTTCCTTTTCTTTTGTCTGTAAATGAATGGTGTGAAGCAAATTTATAGAAGGACAGCATGTCATTTCCAATGATAATAAATCACAATGTACTTTTGTCACAATATTATTTTATTGGAAGCTGGAATAATCTAACCATCACACTTTAATGCTTAGATGGTTTTCCTCCCCCACATCTTTCTGCAGACTGCTGAAAATATTGCATTACTCATGAATTGAAAATTGTGTGCTTAGCATCTTCCAGTCATCTTCTCTCTCTCTCGGAATATGCACAGCGATGACTTCTAGTTTGTGTTGATTTTATGTTGTGTCGCTAAGGCAGGAAACAATGTTTTTTTGTTTCAAAGTAAAACTGCCACAGCATCATCTCAAGAAGAGATTCCCGTTGTTTGGCGAATCGTTGGTTTATATCATCATTAAGTTAAATAATAAATAACAAGACAACGTTCTGTGTGCAAGAAGCTTATGTAACAATCCAAAAAGGTTTTCTCTGTTGTCGTTTATAGTCTAATTATGACTGGAGGGTAAATATGCCAATGTAATTTTAAAAGCCCAACTTAATTTTTAGGTCCTGCTAATGACATTTGTCCTAAAAATAAAAGCTGACTTACAGATAATTATTAAAAAAAAAATAAGCCACAGTTGTACAGGAAAAGTCTCTCCCATGTCCCTTGCTCTCAGTGGGGAAGCATTGATCTCTGTGCAGTTGTCCAAGACTCCTCCTCTCATGCATGATGTCTATAGATAGACCACTAGAGAGGGTCGAATTTTTCAACTTGCTAAATTTGTGAGCTGATTGAAAGCCTCTGAAAATTTTTTTTTCACCAAAATTGCTGGGGTTGTAGAGAAGTGTTGTGGGGACATTTGGAAAAAATCTTTTTTGCTCTAGTACATGTAGTTTTTGCATAAAATAAGTTAAAAATTAAAGTCGAAATTCCGATTTTTTGACTTAACTTTGCAATTAACTCGAACTCATCTCTATAGACCACTACTCTTACAGGGAAAGATAGGACCAATCTTTGCAGCATGATGGCAGGTAATAGGCTGCTCTATTAAGGTTCCTTTTTTGTTTTAACCTCCCTAGCGCTCTTGTGGGGTCCACATTTCTGTACCAAATGCGCACCATAGACTTTAATGGCTTTTTGTTATGTGGTAGGCCTGTAATTTCCCAAAACATGGCTGTACAAGGGTCTAGTAGACATCCTTAATATAATAATAATTGAAACAAACAATTATGTAAAAAAAATGATGTTAAAAAAAACTTTAAAAAAAACCTTTTAAAACTATTAAAAAATTAATAAAAAAAGTATTATTTGAATGATAAAATTTCTTAAATACTTATTTTCTATGATAGATTTCAAAACCGTATGTATTAATATATTTTTTTGTTTATAATAAAAAATATTCATTTAGAAATGTTTTTTTTTTTACTTTGAATTGTATTGGACACCAGAGGAGAGAGGGTTAACTGCAAAAGGGGCACATCTGCAAAGTAAACCATACTTAAAACAGGAACGGCAGGGGGTTAAAAAAGATAGGTTTTTTATCACTTCCTGGAATGGCTGTGTAAAACAAAAAGTTTAGACATACCATAAATATCTTTATTGTATGTCTGAACATCAAAATGATATACATGGATAATATTTTGTAAGAATACCATGACATCTAATTCTAGGAGAGTCCACTGTCTCAGGTGATGGTACTCCCAGGATGTAAAGGATGAGCTAGCAGGAGCATTTACATTGCATGATGTAACAAAGCCAATCAACAAGGATATTTGTAATTCCAAATTTCCCGATCCCTTTGTGTCCATTGTATCTGCGGATGGAGCCTTGGTTGTCAGGCTAGATGGCATTTCTTGTCTCAAACTCTAGCCTAACATTTATTGACCACATTGCCCCATAAACCATAAGCAGAAGGTTCCTTTCACACTTGCATGGAATGTATAAATGTTGACATGGATTTTCTTGGATGTTCATTAACATTGATAACCAACACGTAGTGTGGGGGCCCAGCTGCAAACGGGGACTCTCGGTGAAGCGACTAGAAATGGTCATATTTTTAGACTTGCTAACTTTGTGAGCTGATTGCAAAGCCTCTGAAAATGGTATCCTCAGCATTGCTGGGGATATAGAAAAGGGTTCTGGATACATTTGAAGGCTTTGCAATTAACTCGAAAAAGTTGAAATGGTCGGTTCTTCCTTTATCTTCAAGACACCTAAATGGCCTGACTCTCAATAGTAACATCCCTGGGCCACACACTCTTTGTGTGCCCTTGGTGTCTGCTGCTCCGGCAATACCATGTCTCCAACCTCATCAGGGAGCCATGACTGCGGGGCTTCAGCTCCTTTTGTTCAGACACACCCTGCAACCTCCCTGATGTCCAGCAGGTGTAAATTCCTGGATGGAATGGGAAGGCCCACCTGGTCCCTTCCCTCCCATCCCAGAATCCAGGATTCCAAAACAAAAACGAAACGGTAAATGACTGTAGCAGCTGAATACTACCCTGGACTCCTTCCAAGAGACACCCTCTGGCACATTTACTGCTGCATTTGGTCGGTGTACACATTGACAGACAACTGGCCTGTCTTAGTAGTCAAATTGAATAGGTGTGAACAGGTTATGAAACTTTATCATAACCCATTTTTCTCTTGACTGTAACCCATTATTGACTTTAGTCTGGACCAGAATTGTGTGGCCCTTTTAGTGTTCCAGTTTAAGGTACTAACCCAGCCAGAAAAATGTCATCCCAGCGTCTATGCGGATGTGTTCAACACAGTACAGGCATGTCTCGCCGCTCCCTGGTGGTGGGATGCAGTTCTGGCTGACTCACTGTTTGGCCAGAGCTGCATCCCCAGGCAACATGTGGAGTTGTTTAACACGGCGCAGCCCAGGTGGACATGTTCAGTTTAAATTTCCTGCATCCCAACTAGCTGCAGCAGATTCACATGCTAATTGTTCACCAATCCTATAGCGCCAGGTGGCATAATGGGATTGGGCAATCTGCCCATTTAATGGGTGTCATTATAGCCTCTGCACAGCAATGTGCTTGGGCGTGCTTCTGTGTTTGTGTCAGGTCCCTGCTCAGCAGCCATCTCGGGCAACCCCTGTACCGTCCTCTGCATCA
>CM070039.1:10952044-10963340 GCA_036250615.1 Ptychadena robeensis
AGACTCCCTGCTCCTGACACCCCTGCGCTAATCCAGGTTCTGTGGTGTATCATAACAGTTTGCTACTGAATTGCTAGTGGGCTTACCTGTCTGTCTGCACGTATCCATGTTACCAAAAGTGACCCGGCCTGATTTGTCTCATGGATAGGAATTTTCCTTTCCATGAGACAATTACCTCCCCTTCATGTCCCTTGCCTTCATTATTAGTAATATATACCATGCACAGTACCTTTCTAGTCCGTCTAGTCTAGTCAGTGAGCAGAAAAAACCATTAAGCATCAGAAATATATTAAAGGGATAATATTGGAGACCTGCAAGGACTCCAAGTACTTTAGCAGAGGAAGGAACTAACTCAGTAGGCTGCCACTGACTGCCATTGTTTGCCAGTCTCTATGCAATACTCTGAAGGAAAATATAACTTCACACTTTGTGCCATAATTAATATAAACTGATAGGGTCAGCTTGACTAATAAAAATGTGTTAAAGTAAGTGTCAATGCGTTAATAAAGTAGTTTTGCTTACATATATCTGTAACAGCCAGGAAACATTTTCAACAAGACCTCAAATTTGATATCAAAGGGTCACACAGTTTCCATTAATTTTGACAAAATAAGATAGAAGGTTTCATCAAACATCTAGAACAAACATGGGGCAAACTACGGCCCCGAACCCCTTTTTATCCGACCCGTTGTCACTTTGGTGAAAAGTCTCTCTCTTCTACTTGTTCCCCGCAACTAGCCTACATAATGCCTAGAAGAGTCTGTATGTCTGCTTTATGTGTGCCCCCCGCCACACATCATCAATGATGGCAATAACGTGAGGAATTAAGACACCTATACCGTGCGCTTAATACAGGCTCTGGCCCCTCTGTCAAATGTAAGAACCCTTTGGGGTCCATGAGTCAAAATGTTTGCCCACCCCTGATCTAGAAGGACACAAGTCCATCAGGATCCCCTTGAGTTAAATGTCAGAATACTTCATTCCAAGACAAGTAGTCTCCCTTTCAGAATATCCAGGTGTGCTTTTGTGTATTTCTTTCTGATTTGTGAAGTCATTCATTGTAAACCATTACTTTTGTAATAAAGACCAGTCATAGCTGATCTCTTGCCATACAACTGGTCTTGTATCCGCCCCTTCCTGTAATTTTCTGCATTGAGGCTGTAGTGGGTGGGTCTACTTTGCTCCTCTCACAGCTCTGTTTCCTGCACAGGCCGTATACCAATGTGATGACATCACCAGTACTTTTATATGATAACATCTAGTTTTACAAAGATACCAGACTTTTATTGTAGAGTATTAGAAGTTTACTGTAAAACTTTATTATGAACACAATAAGAGTACGTTGAAGACATTTGCATTCAGGTTGAAGAATATTATCAATTCACTATACAGCTTTTTTTTTAATGCAAGACATAAAAAAGAAAAAGCTTCTTCAGACACTGAAGACGACTAGACAGCCTCAAAAAGGTCAAGGAAACGTTGCTGAAGAAAGCGACCGCCGCAGACCTTGAAAGGTCAAACTCATCAAAAACACTTTTTAGAAGTAAGACCATCCAATGGGTGTGTTCTTGCCGGCAGTGCTATCTTTAAGCTGGTGAACATTCTGCTCTGCTGAGGGATTCTGCTTTATTTCATTAGCTGCTTGTCTAGATATGATAAGCTGGACATCACAGGCTAGTACTAGGTCATTCTGGGGAATGGCAGCAGGAAGGAAATGTAACAGGAAAATAACCAGGTGATTTTTATGGCTCGTTTGTTCTCTGAACTAGAGAAATAGTATAAAACTGTTTGTGGTAAAGCTGAACTATTTAACTAGCTAGTTACCAATAGCTATAAACCCCACTGCAAGGGATAAATACTCATTTACATCTGTATTTATTTTTTATAAGCCCATGCATTCTTACCTTAGTAACCAGGCCATCTGCCAATTTAGAGTGGCATGGAATGCCATGTTGCACCCAAGACTAAGATGGCCAATCCCCTACTGTTCTGTGTAGGTTTCTAAATTGCTCCTTCTTATCTCTTCCACTGGGGGTTCAGCTTTGGCTCTGGAGAGTCAGGAATGCTGGGGGCTGGAATGGGAACCAACACAATCACTGTGTCCTTTGAAGCAGTTTTGGTAGGCAGGCTGTCAACAAGATACCCTCCGTCCATTGCAATTAAAATCTGTCAACAGATGGCATCAATAAGTGCCTAAACACTGTACCTGACCCCTAGAAAAGATGTCCCGGCACTGTTGACTGCAAAATGCAATAGTTTTTCCCATGTCTGATAGAAATATATTATTAGCCTAATAGAAACAATCCTTGAGACTGTAAATTTCTAGTCTCTTTTGTGGCACCCTATTCCAGGGAACCTACTTGTCCCTGGACACAAATTATGGGACTTTATAGGCAACATAAGTTTGTAGTATAACAAGTTTATTTACAAAAGTTCTCAAGTAATGTTTCTATTGTATATTTTGGGATGCTGGCTTTGACTTGTTACGGTATAGGCACTATTGATTGCCTTAATTAGTCTAATAAGTCAGTGAAGTACCATTTTTGGGCCCTTGTTTTGTTTAAAAGCCATATGCTAAAGTATGGATTGGCCGTTCACGAAATCTGACCCTCAACTCTGCAAGAAAGACACTTGTCCTTTATAGGACGTGATTTCTTCTTCTTTCTAATATATTATCATACCTTTAAATGGAGACTCAAAGGCTGTATTTGTATTTTGATCATTCGTCTAATGACTAGTGTTAATTGTAAATATTTTAGTAGTGCAATTTTATTGCAAATATTGTGACTTCCTGAATTCGTGAAGTTCTGGAATATAGAGCTATATCTTCTTAAACAATTATATTCAAGATTTTTGACATCAGTACCCGGATTTTTTTCATCACTACTAATGACCAGTGTTGAGCTTGAATATTCAAATGTTGGCAATTTGAGAATTTGCATCTTTCTCGCATATGTCAGTGGATGTTCGAGATTTTAAATATTTGAGAATTTGCATATATCTCACATATGTCAGTGGATGTTCGAGATTTTGAATATTCGCGGTATGGCCATGCATTGCAAAAATTATATTTGCATTAGAAAAAAAAATATAGCATGTGACTATTAGAGATGCTCGAATTTTTCGACTTGCTAACATTCAGAGCTGATTGCAAAGCCCCTGAACATGGTATCATCACCAAACTTGCTGGAGATGTAGAGAAGGGTTAGGGGAACATTTGACAGAAATGACACAAAAAAGTATGTCTCCAACACAAATAGTTTTTGAATAAATTAAGTTCAAAATTAAAGTCGAATTTCCGAATTTTCGACATTTTGACTTGAATTTGAACTTAATTTGTGCAAAAACTATTCGTGTTAGAGACATACTTTTTTCTTTCAAATGTTCCCCCAACCCTTCTCTACATCTCCAGCAAGTTTGTTGATGATACCATGTTCAGGGGCTTTGCAATTAATTTGAAATCATCGAATTTCTGAAAAAAAATTCGACCATCTCTAGTGACCATTCATTTTAAAGATTTTCACGATGCGAATATTATTTTCTCAATGCATGGCCATACCGAATTTACGAATATCGGATCTAATATAAGTAGAATTATTCGCGAAATGACCAGTTCCTACCTCTTATTTAGTTACGTAATAACAGAAGTATGTTTCAGTTATATATTTTAAAGCATATAAAAAATACTCTCATGAAAGTACTACTAATGATAATTGTCAGTGTACTAATAAAGATAAACTACGTAGATTTTAGTTTATGTCAAGAGACCAAAGTAATTAGCAGTTAAAATATAAATCCATTTCATAATATTCCTGTATGGCAAATAAAAATTGAAGTATGTAAGCAAACTGGCTGCGGCAGTAATAAATTATCAGGCGTGTAAATTATTAAAAAATCTCCCCAGCCAGCAGTGGGTCTATTCAATGCCCTTCTATGCTAGTCTTTGCCAGGTCCGAAAATGCAAATGATTATTTTTGTTTATTGTTCATTAAAACAAAATACAAAAACTAACTATATCCATTTGCCTAGCTGGATATAGAAGAATAAGCATCTATATCTGTACTGTGTTTTTCCATAGCCTCTTCACTCAGTAATAGGACCTCCAATGTTATAACAGACTTGTGTTGACATTAAATATTCGAATTGCGAATATATTAGACGAATATCGTCTATTCGAGAATTTGCAAATTTCGCAATTATGGCACTGGATATTTGCAATTCCTAATATGCATTGGGAAGCTTATGGCCATCCATTGCAATTTTCAATTTAATTTCAATACATGTGACCATTCATTTTGAAGGTAATCATGATGTTATTATAATTGTGAATATATTTGCGCAATGTACGACCATACATTTGAATATCAAATCGAATATTAGTTGAATTATTCGCAAATTCGCATTTTTGCCTATGCCGCTCATCACTATTACAGACAACTTAGGTTTAGCAGTCTTGCATTGCATATAGGGATGGTCAGGGCATTCCTATATGTTGCAAAGTAATAAGGTACCTTATATGCTTGAGTATAAGCCAACCAGAATATAATCCCAAGGATCCAATTTTATAAAAAAAATTGAAAAACTCCAGTAAATGTGCTTTTGTTTTTAGATGCCATTATTTGATTATTAAGTCCCTGAATGTGGAGCCATTCCCAAATTTGCTAATGTAAAAAGGTAGGTTGGTTTCGTTTTTTTAAATTGTCTATCACATGTCGTTTTTACATAAAAAAGGTAAAAATTTTAGTTGCAATAAAACATTTCTACTTGACTATCGACGGCATAGATCATGAGATGCACCATCAACCGTAGTGTCATATTTAGGGAGAACAAAAATACATCCCCAAAAAATATGGCTCTACCAGTCCTAGGTCCGTGCCTGCAGGCAGTTCTTTTGCTTGAGAGCTTTCCCACCTCTGCCTCCATCGGTGAGTCTTAGTTCTTGGCCGTGGAGGTAGAAGGCACATAGAATGCACACGTAGTTCCGAGGAGCTAGAGGGCGCGTAGTCTTTCAGTACGGTACATTTGACCTTCAGTGGAAGTCTTTGAAGCTTTAACTCTTATATCTGAAAGCCTTACATACATAAATCCTGAACAGATTTTCAGAACACACTGTGTAAGGAGGAAGGGGGTAACCCAGACTGGAGATAAATAGAGATTTTGACGATTCAAAATCTGAGCTGGACATCGGCTCTCCCATCTGAACTGACAGCTCCTTCAGCTCCCCTCTGTGCCGGGAGAGCTGGCGGGAAGCCAAGGTGCTACCAGCGGCGGCTGAGTGGCCGCGGGGGTCGCACATTCGGCGTATAAGACGCTGGCACTTTTTAATCCCCAACAGTGTGTCTTATATGCCAAAAATACGGTAATGATTTTCTAGGAAGTGATAGGTACACACCAACTGTTACATTATCAAAATAGGAAATTGCGAATACAAATTGTGATTTTTTTTCTTTGCAGCATTGTAAAGCCATTGTCTGGCCACATCCTATTTTTTGCAAAAAAAAGTTCTCTAAAATGTTTGTACAGACCCGGCTTCTCAACCTGCCAAAGAGCTTTGAAATTAAAGTTACAGTCCGTGAAAAACAAAGCAGGCAGTTAGCGCAGGGAAAGTGTCTGTTACACCTCAGGAGACTGTCAGTTTGAGCACGCTGCACATCTCCAGCTCCAATTATCGCTAATATTATTCGTGGGAGGAAGAAGCATTTTGTAAATATTGCAGGATGCTTTTCAATATAAGGAAAGCAAATTGTTAAAAACGGCTGTTTAAATCAAACTGAGAACACAGCGCTTTTCAATAAACTTTCAGACTTTCAGCAAGCACAGAAGAAAGCCGGGAGAGAGACTTGTACAAGTTATTTGAAAAGTAAGTTAAAATTAAATGGATAGAATGGATGTTATGTGTTTTCTATGGACGTTTTTATTATTTTGTTGTTATAGATAGAGATGGTCGAATTTTTCGACTAGCAAACTTTGTGAGCTGAGTGCAAAAACCAACATAAGTTGCTGGAGATGTTGAAAAGGGTTGTGTAAACATTTTAAAAAAGTGTTTGCTTTAGCACATGGATTTTTTGCATAAATTAACCTCCCTGGCTTAAAGCTTTTTGCCCTATTTAATATGGCGGCCAAACCACTGCCCGGGCAATCAAACACTGTATTCCGCCATGATTCCCCTCTCTCCCCCCAACTCTCTACACACCACCGGTGGTGTGTGTAGGGAAAAGCAACGCTCCCTACATTAACATGGAAGTCTATGGCCGCCCCCCCCCCCCCCCCTTGGCATCACCGATGACACCAAAAACTCGGGGCCAGAAGAACTCTTTGAGCCTGGAGCGTTTCTGCTTCCCTGCAGGCTCATGGAGTTCTTCCGGTCCCAGATTGTGCCCGATCCCAGAACAGACACAGTCAGATCAATCATACTGGCTTCGGGCGTAACGCCCAGGAGGTAAAGTTCAAAGTAAAGTAAACATTTTCGGCTTTCAAAATTTCGACTTGATTTTGAAATTCATTTATGCAAAAACTGTGTTAGAGCAATACTTTCTTTTTTTATAATATATCCTGGACCCTTCTCTACATCTCATAGAGGACATGTAGTCTTTCAGTACGGTACATTAGACCTCCAATGGAAGTCTTTGAAGCTTAAACTCTTATACCTGAAAGCCTTACATACACACAGTTTCTGTCTGTTTGTACATTCTGAACAGATTTCAGAACACACTTTGTAAGGAGGAAGGGGGTTTCCCAGACAAAGAGCAGAAATAACTCTACTTCCCAGTTCTCTGGAGGAGGTATGTAGGTTAGACTAGGTTAGCTATAGAAGGAGGGGCAAAGGAGAGTGCACTGTATCCTGGGATCACTGTTGTTGGAAGCAGAAACATGGACACTTATGTAAAATGTAAACAAACATTTCAAGTGTTCTATATTTTCAAAAATACATACAGTAAAGTGTTTTGAGGCAGCATCCCCAACCATTGTAGACCTTGTGCACTACCTCCAATGCCTCATGGTTATAGATAAAATTCACACATTAAAATCTCTGGATTCCGAGCATAAATTCTTGTGGCGCCATCATTCAAAACACTCCCTATCCCCTTCCCAATTGCATGCCTTCATGGATGCCTTCAAAATGTCAGCCTGGTACCTCAAGAAAAAATAACGGGGTGCCTTAGGTCCCCTAGAGATTACAGAAGGAGATTGTTGATCCCTTGGTTGTGACTCCATGTGTGCTCTGAATGCGGCACTATTGCCTGTGCTATTTCAGGGATGGAGAGGGCACATAAATTCCCCTTATTGACCAAGGAGGGGGAACAGCAGTGTGAGAAGTTTGAAGTTTTGTTGTTCTTATAGATGACTACGTTTTCTTTAGCGATATCTTCATAAAATAACTGAGTAAAAGACTCAGTGTCTCTTATAAACTAGTTTGGTAAATGTACTACTGGGCCAGACAGCTCATCCTGTGTATATTTATGCTAACTTATGATAAAGATTCTGCGATTTAATGAGCTGGATGTACATTTCCCTTTGCTATGCATTGTCTGAACTTTATAAATAAAGTTGTTTTAAAAAATACATACAGTAGCACCTAGGTAATGCTTGAGGTTCTTAGAGATGCTTCAAGAGTTCCCAAATTTCAGCATTAACTTTTACATTTCGTAGCAACTGAAGTTGAGCCAAATACTACAGCTTACAGGTTTGCTGAACTGTCACAATTTGCTATCTCATTGACCAACTCAAGTTCTGAGTCTTCTTCAAGAACCGAATGGCTGGCTCCTTTTTAAGGTTCCCTAGTGGCTGCCTAGGTATTGTAGACACATCCTAATGGCAGTCCAGTGGTGGGATTCTCTTTGCACAGCCTGATGATGGAATTTTTAAGAATTCAAAACCCTTATCACTAGTCCTGGAATGGAAAGCAGAGAATCTACCCTGACTTATAGACTGAACTGTTAATGACCAAGTAAGCATCTTCTGCTTTTTAATGATTTTCACTTGATTTATTTAACTGGCAGAGATTTCTGGCACAAACTTGCTGGTCTCTGGCAACTGCACAAAATTCATTTGCACATGAGTGCGCTCATACATTGTTTACCCCCAAGTGCAGTGGGCAAGCTCTGAGCTGTTTTAAATAGTGTAAAAGATAACAAATGTAAAATATAATCCACGGACAGAACCTGGCATGCTTTCAAGACAAAATCTTTATTTGTGGAGAAAGAGGCACTTAATAATTTTAAATTAAGTTAACTATTTTTTCCACATTTATTAACTGCCCTAGCGGTCGGGACGGTACCATCTTGTCCAGCGCTGCTACTCCCACTATAGCACTGGACAGGATGGTGCCGTCCAGTACACATCGTGGCTCCGGCAGCACATACTCACAGTTCTGCGCTGTCCAGGTGTCCCCGATGTGACATGCTGCAAGCATGTCTCCGTCTCTTCTCCCCCCCCCCCCCTCCGAGTGATGTGATGGCGTCACATCGGGGAGGCGGCGGGACATTTGAAAGTACATTACATGAAATCAGTTTTCTATGTAGAAAACTGATTTCAATGTGCTTCTATGTGCAAAATATCGCCAGAATAAAAAGTCTCTGGTGCCCCAGATGTGCCCATTTGCAGTAACCCTCTCTTCCCTGGTGTGATTTTACCACATCCATTACACCAGGTTAGAGAGGATTAATTGAAAATGGGCACATCTGGGGCACCAGAGACTTTATTTGGGTGAGATTTAGCAGCAAAGCTTTGTGCCCTGATTTTTGTGTTTTCTCTAAATTTATAAAAAAAAAATAAAAAAAAATATTTTACATAATTGTTTGTTTCAAACATTATAATATTCAGGGTGTCTATTAGACCCTTGTACGGACATATTTTAGGGGAAAAACTTACCATTGAAGTGCACTTTTGGTACAGACCTCAGCAGTGCGCTAGGGAGGTTAATATATACTGTAACTATTAGTGTAGTAGTTCAAACACAAATTTTTTAAAACATGGAAGTAAATCTATTTCCTTTTTTCAAATGTAACCAAAATGTCACATGTCGATGTACAATATTTCAGACTAGTGTTGAGGCAATATATATAATTTAAATAATTCTACTAATATATTAACGTATATTCGCGTATGCTCGCAATTCAAGTGTATGTCCACGTCTTGAGAAAATATATTCACAATTTAATTATAATCACATCCCGATTACCTACAAAATGAATGGTCACCTGTGGTATTTATTTTTGCATTGTGAATAAATTCGCAATCCATGGCCATAAGCTTCCCAATGCACAATATCACGAATATTCGAAATTGTGAATATCTGCCACCATATTCACAAAATTTGTGAATTCCTAAATAGCCGATATTCATCTAATATATTCACAATGTTGATCTTGCCAGAAAGTTTCTCATTTGGGTAAATTCAGGTATTAGGGCAGTGGTGGGCAACTGAGTTGATAGGGAGGCCACAAGTGCGGCCCTCTGCATCACTAAAGGGCCGCACATAACTTTTTCAATCTATACTGTCTATAAGCATTCCTAATGTGCGAATGACAGAAGGCATAGCTAGAAGACATTATTTTTCATTTTTAAATAACAAACTTATTAACATTTTACTTTAAGCATTGGGTAACACTGTAGTATGATAATGTAGATTTTGATTCAGAGGTTATGTGATGCTATATGAGTTCCTATGCCCTATACATGAACAGTTAGGTTTCAGGCAAGTGGAGAACTGAGAGGGGCGCTAAAGAACGCTCAAAGGGCTGCATGTGGCCTCCGGACCACAGGTTAGGCACCTAGGTATTAGGGGGCAGTAGGTTGAACCTTGAAGTTGAACACTTCTAGAAAAAAAAAATCTTAATGTCATTGTATTCCATTAGCATAGAAGCATAGTAAAATAATAGATTTGACTAACTCAGCAATGTTAAACATCACTGTGGCTTTAGCTTCATCCATAAACAGAGCATAAAGCTGCATTTATTAAGGAAATACAGTATACATGGCAAAGAGGGTTAAATTGGTACACAAGTGCAATACTTTTTAATTTTATTCTCATATGTACTCATTCTTAGAGGACTTTCAGTAGCTTGAAGCAGATCTGCCTCTAAAATACATGAGCACCATTCCATTATGGAAAGCATCTAGGAATTCCAACACAGGATTCTGCTTTACTGAGGTTGTTATAATGTAATATAATAACACATTGACAGTAATCACAAATTCAATGTTCTCAATTGCTGAGCTGGTGAAATCTGCTGCATATTTTACTATGCTTCCCTGCTCATAGACAGCATGGGACAATGAATAGGAACTGAGATATGGACATTCCGTATTACATAAAAATTACATAAAAAACATTAAATGTTAAACCTCCTATGCTAACTTCCCTCTTAAATGTTTTAGAAAACATATGAACCATAAACCTCTTATCCAAATCCGCACTATGAGTGCCCTCTGATGCAGTTGCCATCTTCAGGTGATGCCCAGGGACTTTCTCTAACACAGCTCTGGTGCTAGTTCAAAAAGTCCACCACTTGTCCCACCATAGCGGTAGGCCTTTTACATAAATAAGAATATTTTTCATAGGTCAAACTAAAGTAAAAACTTTTTTTGTCTTTTTCCAAAATTCAGTGTACATAAACAAGTAGCCACTTGGTTTTAACTAAGCAAATAGGTACGAGTCTTCTATTGGATAAATCTGAGATTGCTGCAGTTGGTCAGGTCTAGGTTCGGCAACAGTATGTGCTCCAAGAATGAGGTCAGCTGACTACCTGAATAATGAATGACCAGGTTATTCCATCAATGGATTTTATCTTCCCTGATGGCACGGACATATTCCAAGATGCCAGGATTCAGTGGGCTCAAATTGTGAAATAGTGGTTCAGGGAACATTAGACATTATTATTATAATCATCATTTATTTATATAGCGCCAACATATTACGCAGTGCTGCACATTACATCAGAGTGGAGATACAACACAATATACTACACACAGGTACAGGTTATGACACAGGGGGAGTAGAGGACCCTGCCCGGATGGACTTACAATCTAATAGGTTGGGAAACAGAGTATACAATAGGTGGGGGGGATAGGACTGACATGGTGGTGGTGTTTGCAATGAGAAGATGGGTAGGAGAGACTGGAGAGGTGAGATTTTAGGGAGGAGGAGCGGGGAGGGTGGTTAAGGGTGTATTTGTGTACCAAGTTGGAAATGTAAGTGGGGCAGGAGGTGTGGAGTGATTTGAGGTAACAGAATTTTGAATTTGATTCTCTGGACAATTGTAAGCCAGTGTAGAGATTTGCAGAGAGGAGCAGC
>CM070039.1:10963440-10979692 GCA_036250615.1 Ptychadena robeensis
GGGGAAAGATGATTGTTGGGGATAATGATGAATTTGTTTTTTCTCAGGTTGAGAAGGAATCTGTCAGCCATCCATGAATAGATTTATGATAGGCACTGAGAGATATTGTCCAGGACAGAGGGAGTGAAAGCTGGGGTGGACAGGTAAATTTGGGTGTCATCAGCATATAAATGGTATTGTAGACCAAAGGATGAGATAAGTTTGCCAAGGGAGGAGGTGTAAAGGGACAATAGTACTGGACCAAGGACTGAGCCTTGTGGGACACCAACAGGGAGGGGCAGAGAAAAAGAGGTGCCATTGATAGAAGTTTGGTCAGTCAGGTAGGAGGAGAACGAGGAAAGAGAAGAGTCACGAATGTCAATAGAGCGCAAGGTCTGAACAAGAGGGTGATTATTGTCACACGTGGATTGGCCACCACAGAGTCTAGACCTTAACCCCATTGAGAATCTGTGGGATGTGCTGGAGGAGGCTTTGTGCAGCGGTCAGAGTTTACCATCATCAATGCAAGATCTTGGTGTAAAATTAATACAACACTGGATGGAAATAAACCTTGTGACATTGCAGAAGCTTATCAAAGCAATACCAAAGCGAATGCATGCTGTCATTTAAGATAAAGGTGATCCAACAAATATTAGAGTGTGTGACCTTTTTTTGGTGACTTTTTTTGGGACAGGCAGTGTATATATATATATATAATTTAAAGGTATTATTTCTTTCATTTTGTTTATGATTTATACAGATGTAGTCAGGATATTTCCTTTTATCAGGTACTTTTTTTCCTGCAGGGCTGTTCTTGCTTTCACTCAATACGTGTTAGCTCTTCCTTTATTTAGGTGACTGCAGAGTTTTTTATGTTGTATTAGCAGCACATCAATTTGTACAAGGCGCTGAGGTAGAACAGGCTGTAATGGGTGACGTGCTTCATCGAAATTAGCTGTAGAGCAAAGGGTCATTTGCTTGTCAGTGCGATCCTTTGAGCTGAAGCAAACCTTAAAGACTGGATTGCAAAAATTCACATTAGTAATTTCTCTTTCCGACACCAAAGGTGACATTTAACATGCCTGCCGGGTTTTCCTAATGTGATGTGTAGACTAAATAAACTGCATTCAGTGAAAGATCTCTTTCTATAAATACATTCAGAGTTTGCCAAAGAGCTAACCATCGAGTTTCAGTTTATCAAGTGGACTCCTTATTATATAATCAGTATTTAGATGTGTTTTTTATTCTTCTTGTAATGATTCATTGGATTACAAAAGTAAAGCTTGCATAACAATTACCTATGAAGAGTATGGTATCTGTCTAGCTGGGGCATCTATTATGAATGGAATATTACTTGAGTAAATGGCGACCCCCAATATAAGCCCAGGTACCTAAGTCTATCTACAAAAATGGTGAAAACTTATTGACTCAAGTATAAGCCGAGGGTGGGAAATGCAAAGTCAGATAGTGGAGTTTTCTTAATGAGAAAATATAGAGAAAGCACCATTGCCTCATGAAATGGATCAAACAGGTAAATCTTAATGCCACAACCTCAGTAAAGTTAAGAGAACACATGTTTATTGTTATTACAGGATGGGGTTTCAAGGATCTTTTTATGATTCAAGTTCCCATCTAAAAAGTATTTTTTATTATTATTATTATTATTGGGCCCAATACATAGAATGGAAACATATTTTCATGTTTTAGTCACAGCTTTTCTAATAAAAATTCCACATTCTCCAGTAACATATAATACATTTTTTATAACATGTGCTCTATAGTGGTTCCTCCATTTTGAAAAGGCAGTAGGATCACGTTGCTGCACACATTTATGATCCTAGATAGCATCATAGCAGGCATAAAAAGAAAATAGCACCAGCTTTTATCCTAACAAATACAGGCGTGAGCAACAAAAAAAGTCTTCTGGTTAGGACAGGCCAAAGTTGCATCCAGTTGAACCATTTCTGGGACTTAGTACCATGGTGAATATCATAAGGGTTATCTCCAGTACTGAAATTGTTAATGTGATTTTACAGCACAATGTAAAATGCTATTCTACCATAAATGCCATCATTGGGCCCTTCCCTCCCTAGTAAAATGTATTCCTGGTCTGCCCCTTACATTCAGCGAATTTTAGGTCTTGATGCCTACATTACATAAAGTGACATCAGTTCATATTTGTGTTTGTTGCAGAAGAAGCCAAATGTCTATAAGAACAAAACCGAGACAAAAACTCAAGTTATACCAAAAACAGCTGTATCACGTGCAATCATCTATAGTGCTTATATTGTGAATCTCTTGGATTTGTAATTTTTTTTGTAGAAACAATTTTTATTGAGCCAACCAATTATACAATGAAATTAAGAATAATAAATATAAGTATTGCTTCCCAGTGTAGGTATCAGGGTCCGTTCAAACTAGTTGTGGTTCTTGCTGATAACAGATGGCTGTTATCAGGTCCGTTCCCTGAAAAAAAAAATTGCAATGGGCTGCTTGTGCTGTGTCTGCAAAAATGCAGGCTGCAGGGTGTTTTTGGAAACATGCGGCATTGCAGGTAAGTGGCCTAGCTGCCTTGCGGTAATAACCTGTTTCCCTGAAAAAAAAGCTTCCCAGAAAATAAGTAACCCTTACATTTTTGCCTCACGCTGAAATATAAGGCCTCCCCCTAAAAAAGGAGCACCCCTGAAGATACAGTACTGTAACTTTGGACAGGGGGGATCAAAATGGAGGATCAGATGGGGTTACTTAAATGGTAATCCCCCCTCTGAGGCACCTGTGCCATTTTGATTCCCCCCTCTGATCCCCCGTGTCATTTTAAGTGATCCCCCTACCCTGATACCCCAGTGCCGTATTTTTCTTTGTGGAAAAATAAGACATCCCCCAAAAATAGGAGGTAGGGCATCTTTGGAAGCAAAAATGAATATATGACACACTCTTATTTTCGGGGAAACGCATTACAGCTAGTGTTATTGAGCCCTCAGAAGACAACAGCAATGATGGGTTTGCAGGTGGTTAGGGTACAGACCGTCCATAAGGTAATAGTTATGCTCTCTTTTTAAATAGCGCTGCACAAAACTTGGAAAGTCTTTCATATTCGCTTGTTACTTTTTTTTGGGCCATCGCTTCCTGTTTGTAGCCAGTTGAAAAGCAGAAGTATGAGGGGGGAGTTGTGAGATTATGGGAAATGCAGAGCTAAATCATGAGGCTCTCTGCAGCTCAGGTAACTCACAGTCATCATCTCTAACATCTCTGCAGGCTATTGATCAACTCAGCGTCCGGAATTTCTGTACCCGTATGCTACATTTTGGTTGGACATGCATTAGTCCACATTATTGTGAAAAAAGTACAGCATCATTCACTTGATTGTAGGACAACATGAGCTCTGGATAAACAGTTGATATCATATTAATGGACCGCCATTGTAGGTGGGGCAGTTTTACATATCAGGCTCAAGAAAAGTCATACAAAGTATAATTTCTAAAGACCAAATATATAGTGTGGTAATAAAAAAGGAACATTATTACAGGACATATATGCCATCAGGCTAGTCGTGTCCTTATCTGCAAGATCTAGGATTCTAATAAACCCTTTTGTGGCTTTTTTCTTTTGTGAGCTTCATTGCATTTAGTTCAGATTCATGTTTGCATTGTAAAGATTGCAGGCATGCAGCATGCATGTGAACTAATTGCAGTGCAGCCTATGTGTTTCGTGCTTCTGGATGTACGCCACTGAACCTACTCAGGATCTCATATCTTCCAGCTTTAAACCAGACAAAAAGGGCAGCCATTGTTTCTTCGGTAGACATTTAAAAAATAAATAGGCTTTGGTAAAGAAAATGCATTGTCAGGGCTATATCAATTATAGAGCAAGAGGGTAAAGCAAGACACAACTGACATTGGGTTTTTTTTTCTTTAAAATATAAATAGGCTTTGGTAAAGAAAATGCGTTGTCAGTGCTATATCCATTATAGAGCAAGAGAGTAAAGCAAGACACAACTGACATTGGTTCTTTTTTCCTTAAATGTGAAAATGTCTCAACAGCTGTTAACATGGTTAAATGGTGCACTGGATAAATGGAAGGTCACAAGACTTTCTTTAGGGTGCAGTAATCCCATTGTTCTCTGTCCTCAAAAACTCTTTCTGATTGTAGGCATTGTGAAATGGTACCATGCTTTGCCTATACCTAAGACAGCGCGATACCTAAATGCAGTTCTTCATTGGAATCAGTGGCAGATTTAGGCACGGGCAACATGGGTGGTTGTCCAGGGTGGAATCATGCCAGGGGCAGCATCTGGGCAGATGCCTCCCCCCCAGCGCCCCTGACTATCAACAACTTGCCGCCCTGGAAGAGTCTGTAAGTCCCACAGCACCCCCTCTCTAGGGGGGGGGGGTAGATAGAGTGCTCGCTCAAGGGGTAGATCTCCCTAGGACCACCCTTGCTTGGAATAAATATAGTTCGTTACTCAGGATATGGTGGGATGGAAGAAAACATAATATTCCAGATTACATTTTTGTATATGTTTAACTTGATAGAACAAAATGTTTTATGTTGAAACCTAAGGCATAATGTGTTTGAAGCAAAGGGAACTTTGCTGTTTCATTAAAGTAAGGGTTGATTATGGCTAATGATAGCTCATACCAGCCCACATATGCTCTCATACATTCCAAGCCCAAGTTGCCAAATTAATGCCTATTGGTGAGCCAAATGGAAATAGTAAAATGGCAATAGATGGCTTCATGTTGGGCATATAAGTGTGCTGAGAAAACTTAATGTTCATTCATATAGCAAGGTATAATGTTGCAGAAAAAGTATGAAATTTTTTTAAAGATTGTTTTACTTAAATGCAGTATAAAGTATTTATGCAGTGAAACTTTTTAAGACTTGGATCTTTATGGATCCTGGTACTTTGTTTACATGATATTACAGTTGCTTCCAGTTGATATGTGTCCTGTGATGGGTTGGATTTTTATTATTCCCTGCATACTTATTGGAAAGGAGTTGTGGGAATTGCATTTTTGGGCAACTTTTTTTTTATTATAAATCCTTCAGTCCCCCACATTGGAAGAGGCTTCCTGAGCAGAAGCAATTGGCCAGTCTAGAAATGGAGAAGGCGATGGTTCAAGTACAACATCTTCTTTTAAGTCTTTATACTAAATAAGCAACTATACTATCCTGTGGACCCAGAAAAATAATGAGCCTGAGTTCTGCTTCAAAAATTCAAGAGAAATAAAGAACCTGTGTGTGTGTGAAAAACTAAGTAGAACTTTAGACGAAATAACTTGAAATAATAACTTTCAGTATGACTTTATCAGTGTCTTACTCTGTTGGAGAAATTGTATCCAGCAACAATATTGCTTCCTGGTAATGGAGGTTTATGTGCATTAGTTTATGTACAGCTCTCATAAGGTCCTAATACAGCATTTCAATTCTACTGAAGTCTTATCTTTGATTGGACAGTTGTGGGGTTGCTAGTGTCAAGGAATCTATGGGTTGCATTAGCCAGTTTTAGCAGTCCCACTGATAGCCACATATTTGACTTGATTAGAATATTTAGATTAAGGGCTTGTTTCCATTATACGTCGTCGACTACGTTCAGCCTTACACCGGCGGATCGGCTCAGCGCAATGAAGATAGACCCGTCCGCCGAGCAGGTAAGTCTATCTGTTACGTTGGGGTCCCAACGCAATGGAAACAAAGCCTTACATAGGAATACATGGTTGACTCAATAACTGCAAATTGTACAGGCCATGTGTCTGCAAAACAAGCCTATATAACCACTCCTTTCCTTCCATTCTTGTATGAGGTGTGTATACTGATATGCTGAACATGGTTTCCACATGATAATAGTTCTGACTGTAGAATAGTGTCTTTAACCTCCCTTGTGCACTGCTGTGGTCCAGATTTCTGTACCAAAAGTGCACCATAGACTTAAATGGAATTTCTTTTATGTTGTAGGCCTGTAACTTCCCAAAATATGTCCACACAAGGTCTAGTAGACATCCTGACTATAATAATTAATAAAATGTATCATTTGAATAGAATAAGAATGCTTCTTTTGTATGAAAATTTTCAAAACAGTATGTATTTGTATTTTGTTTATGATAAAAAAATTCAACTGAATTGGAAATGTGTTTTGTGTTTTATTTTTTTTTATTTGAATTGTATTGGATACAATTATTGTTATCACTGTATCCTGTACAATTCCCATTGGCACCCTCTTTCTCCTGCTATGATGGACCTGGTGACATCACACCAGGGAAAAGAGGGTTAACTTTAAAGGGGCACATCTGAGGAATCTCCATAGAAAACTGTTTTTGTGCGATTTACTTTCAAATTTCCAGCTGCCCCAATGTCGCATCATCACGTCACACCACAGGGGGGCCCTCTCCTGCATTAGCCTCCTGGTTACATCGGAGCCACTGTAGCAGCATGGAAGGATAAGTTTGTGCTGCCGGGGCTCCGATCTCTGCCATACGGCCCCATCTCATCCAGTGCTATACTGACAGGACAGGGCTGGAGGAGATAGGGCCGTCAGCAATGCCAGGGGGGTTAAATCTATTGAATGGTTTAATAACCTTTCCTTAATACATGGGCAGCAACAATTGCTGGTGTCTTTTTTTATACTTGTTCATACAGTATTTATGTATTTTTTTTTGCTTTTTTAGTATTTTATGTTATGTGTTTATCTGAAGTTATACATACCTAATTTTAAGAACTACAAAGTGGCAGCTGCTTTTTAATATAAGTATAAAATCAAGCAGGAAGTCCAATAAACCTACCCTAAGGTATTATAAAAATGTGATGCTGAAGTTCTCACTCAAAGTTTTCAAACAAAAATACTCATTCTTATATTGGTGTCTGAAATGAGCAGATAATCCGTTTTACCAGACTAACATCTTTGAACCACGTCCTTGATTGTGTTATTTTCCAGAATATCAAAGTTGGCAGTTTTCCAGATAAAGACCAGTTTCTCTAATAACTGATGATGTTGTGACACATTTATCTGATATATTAGAAATAAAGCAGGCTTCAACAAATATCAAAATGGCTCTTTTACTTTTCTACAGTCTTTTAGGTGAGTTAGAAGGTTTGGAGGTAATGTTTAGGGACCCTTTCACACAAGCCATGCTGCACAGCGACCCACCTCACTTGCACCAACCCAGAATAAATAGGTTTCCATGGGAAACCTTTTGTACTTTCTGCACTGGCCCTTTCTGCACAGGGCTTGTTTCCACTTGTGTGGAAGCCGGCAACGCGATTGCCGCCGCTAAGAACCGCCGCTGCTAAGAACCGCATCTCATGTGGTTTTTAGCGGCGGCTATTCACCTCTATGGCGCGGCCGGGGACTAGCCCATTGAAAAGAATGGGCGCGGATGTATCCGCGCCGTGCACAACCGCGGGCTTCCGCTTCAAGTGGAAACAAGCCCTTAAGCGTCAGTGTATATGCGCTGTAGCTTTAATTTTTTCAACAGGGGAAACATTACCAGGGGGGTTTGGTTGATTTTGCTCGAAGACAGGGGTGGCCACATTAGTTATGCACCAGATAGATGGCCACGAACGTGCGGTCATCGATTTAGTGCATATCTATGCATTTTTAGGCACCTTATGTCTCTGTGCTGCTTGTCAGATCGACTGGGATTTACGGACATGTACGTTCCCAGTTTGATAAACCTTCTGAAGAAAGGCATACACGGCTCGATTTTGTAATAGATTCGAGCACAATCGAGCAATGTGTCACGGTGCTTGAATCTATTACAAAATCAAGCCATGTGTGCGCACCTTTAGGCAGTGAGTGTGTACAGGTTTTAGGATCAACCAATGACAAAAGGCGTGCTGCAAATATTCAAAGCGATAACAGAACTGAGATAAAATAGTGTAATAAGAACTCAAAGCTCAAGTCCTGAAAAACGGGTCGAAGTCCAATATTGGCTTGAAAGTTTCAACCTGTCCTGGTCCAGGTTCTCTTCAACAAGCAGGCACACAAATACCTCTGCGCCACAGCAAGCAATGGAGATCATAGGGCTCACCCAGCAGAGGATGTGGGTACCGGTAACGCCAACGCTCAGCTTGTGGGAGACTCGGGCTGCACCACCCCACTTGAATAGGGTAACCCGGGTGGCACCAGAACATTAGGCAAGCAACTGGGTCTTGGCTGGAGAATGCGTGCTATTATGTCCACCGGCTGCCCGCACGCCGGTATAAACAAGGGGAGCAGTGAACCTGGAGACAGCTGGTCTAGAAAACTGTTTTTGTGCGATTTATTTTCAAATTTCCAGCTACCCCAAAGTCACATAATCATGTGGCACCACAGGGGGGTGCTCTCCTGCATCAGCCGCCTGGTTAGATCAGAGCCACTGTAGCAGCATGGAACGGTAAGCTTGCGCTGCTGGGGCTCTGATCTCTGCCGGATGGCCCCATCTCGTCCAGTGCTATACTGACAGGGCAGGGCTGGAAAAGATGTGGCCGTCAGGAATACCAGGGGGGTTTAATCTATTGAATGGATTAATAACCTTTCCTAAATGCATGGGCAGCAACAATTGCTGGTGCCTTTCATACTTGTTCATACAGTATTTATGGGCTTTTTTTTTTGCCTTTTAAGTATTTTATGTCATGTGTTTATCTGAAGTTGTACATACCTAATTTTAAGAACTAATGGAGACCGTAGGGCTTGCCCAGCAGAGGATGTGGGTACTGGTAACGCCAACGCTCAGCTCCTGGGAGACTCGGACTGCGCCACCCCACTTGAATAGGGTAACCCGGGTGGCACGCGACCGGAACATTAGGCAAGCAACTGGGTCTTGGCTGGAGAATGCATGCTATTATGTCCACCGGCTGCCCGCACACCGGTATAAACAAGGGTGAGAAGTGAACCTGAAGACAGCTGGTCTCTCATCTGGGCTCGCTCCTCTGTACTCTGTGAGTCACGCCTCATGGGTCACGGGATTAAAAGGGGACAGCACTTGAAATGGTCTGTGCGGCTACCCTATATTTGCAATAACGTTCTGATCTTTTTCCAGAACTAGAATATTAGTTTTGGTTGAACTGGTTCTTTAAATGGTTTACACTCTTTCACCTGTGAAACAATAAACCACTTGACTTTTTACTGTATGTATAACATTAGTGATGGCCGAACTGCCCGCAAGGTGGACAGTTCGGCTGTGAACAAGCATGTTCGCCCTCCTTCTCACCGGCGAGCAGGATGGGTGTTCGACCCGCCCTGTTCGCCGGCGAGAAGGAGCCCCCTATTCTTCCTCCGGTGGGATCATTAGCAGCGAGATCCCGCCGCAGGAAGAATATTTCACTGTAGAGAACCCGGTCTTTCAGTGAAATACCGGCTTGTAAACACTGACGTCCAGTTTACACAACCAGGAACTATGCGTTCCAGGTGCGTCAGTGACGTCACATCCGGGTTTTCAGATTCAAATTCCCCGCCTAGAGGCGGGGAATTTGAATCTGTCCGCGAACGGGCGGACGGCGGACTTTTTTAAAAGTCCGCTTCGCCCGTTCGCGGATGGACACGGCTGAAGTTCGGCCATCACTATATAACATTTATGATTGCATTTATACGTTCTGGACACATGATAAATGTTATTATATTAGTTCAATAAAACGTTGCTGTAATATAATATAAATTAGATCCATTCACAAGACTACATTTTAAAAGATTTTAGCGAAGATTTAATTTTAATGTCGTGTCCTTTTCATGAAATAACTGTCAAACTATATCCTTGTTATGAAACTGTTATTACAGATAGCGAAGAAGTGAATTCCTCGTTGAAATGAAACAGGTCTCATTACAACTACATTACAAGAAATTGGGTTATGAGCTAATATTGTTGGCTCATTAGAGAACTGGGGATAAGAAAAAAAATCCTATTGAAATGAATATCACTGTGTTGCGCAGGAAGAGATTCAAAGAACATAAGTTACGGTCTCAAAACTTTCTTATGGGGAACAAGCATACAGGAAGTGAGGCCCTAACTCCCTATGTGAACAGTTGTTTCAGCAAGTGCTATAGATGTTAGATGACCCATTTCTTTAAGTCACCCATCTTTAGGTCTCCATTTATTTAACCTCCCTAGCGCACTGCTGAGGTCCAGATTTCTGTACCAAAAGTGCACCATAGACTCTTATGGATTTTTTTTGTGTTGTAGGCTGGTAACTTCCAAAAATATGTTCGTACAAGGGTCTAATAGACATCCGGACTATAATAATGTTTGAACACACACAATTATTATTAAAAAAAGTACATTAAAAATTTATTTAGTTAAAATGTACCAAACAGTATTTATTTTTGTTTATAATAACATTTTTATTACAATTGGAAATGTGTTTTGTTTTACTTTGAATTGTATTGGATACAGTTATCACTGTATCCAATACCATGGAATTTGGCACCCTCTGAAAGGGTTAACTTCAAAGTGCACACCTAGACATCATTCCAGATTTTCCAGATGTGCTCTTTGAAGATATTTGCATATGCATTTGCAAATTTGCATATGAATGGGCAACGGGGCATTCATGTGCAAATTGGGCCGGGAGAGGGTGACATTGGCCAGCTTAGAGCAGCTGCCGGGAGATCTGAGCTTAGCTGGACGGCTCCATCTCGTCAACTGTAATACTGAAGAAAGTGCTGGACGAGATGGAGCCGTCAGAAGCGCTAGGGGGGTTAAGCACAACATAGCAATGTTATGGGCAGGGGTGCACATAACTTTTTTTTAGTGAGCTCCTTAGATGAGTACCAGGAGATGGTGTTTGGTACTCACCCCATATGTAGAGTGGTCTTCCTCACTGTCTCCCTCATTGTCCTCTGCATCAGCCTCCTGCATGGTAGGTTCTGCTGCAAATGGACCTCCCTGTTCCCTGATTGAGCCTCCGATTAGCTGTCTCCACCCACAGGTTACCAGCTTTGGGTCACATGTAACTCTCCCTGTACAACACGTTTGAACCCACAGATCTCATACCTCAGTAGTACAACTCTGACATTTTCTGGGTTAGTAACTAACCCCTGAGACTCCCTGCGGTCCAAATGTCAACCTTTCATGTCACATTCCAGCTGTCACACAGTGCTTTTCTCTTGTCAGATTTTGCATATGCCTACTCTGACCTTTAAGGTCCAATCTTTTTTTTTTTTGGATTATTAATTTACATTCTTAATGTCACACCCCTACCTGCCACCTTTCATAGTTATTCAGTTTCCCTGCAATTATCCAAGTGATATAAATTGTATATATGTAACATTTAGCTGCGGCCGCCCAGACACGGAGCTCCTCCAAGTTGTTAGTACGCATATGAGCTGTGTAACAATAATGCAGGTACGCAGAGCTAGTGTTTGGCCCCTTTTGAGTACCAGAGTGCCATTTATTTGCACCACTGGCTATGGGCACTTGTCAAAATCTTTAATAAAGTCCTGTTGGCCATGCTCTATGTGACTACAAACAAGAAACAGACTTGGATATGGATAGGTATAAATTAGTCAGTCAAGGCTTCCAGGCAGAATCAATAAAAATGTCCTTTTCTCTATTTTGAGACAATCCAATAAATTTAGCCCATTACAAATCTTTCAACGTAGTGCTCTGTATTTAATATTAATTACATCTAACTGTTAATTAGCAATTATTATTAACTTATATTTACAAAGCGTATTATTATGCAGCATTGTACTGTACATTAAATATGGGCTCAAAGGCAGGGCAGGGGGCACTTCCCATCCTGGACCTGACCTGGGCCCGATCGTCTAAGGGGACTGCTGCCGCTCCTGTGTCCCAGAGAGGGGGGAGACCTGGAGCGTCCCTCCCCGATGTGTGTGAAAGCAGTCGGTGACAGGATCTGTAAATTGATGCCAGCTGTACCCGGGTCAGGCCCAGGACGGGCGTGCAGGGGATAGGGGGCATGCCTGTCCTGGGCCTGACCGTCTAGGGGGCCTGGCAGTTCGCTGCCCGTTCCTGTGTCCCAGAGACGGGGGAGACCTGGAGCATCCCTCCCTGATGTGTGAAAGAAGTTGGATCTGTTGGATCAAATTGATGGCAGCTGTACACAAGCAACATCTTGTGGCTGAACTTTATATTGCAGATTGAGTTAAATAGCTGTACAAACAACTTCACTTTATCATGTATACAATACTGTAAAAGTTTTATTGTTAAATGTATACACTTTATGTCACTGGGAAACATTAATAACTATGAAAGGTTGCACTAATCAAAAAAAGTTTTGACTTCTAAAGGTGTTGGAGATCTGGGGGTTAAAGGTCAGAGTAGGCATATGTAAGGGTAAAATCTGACAAGAGAAAAGCACTCTTTGACTACTGAGGTATGAGATTTGGGGGTTCAAACTGTTTTGTACTGTGGATTTTATACAAATTAAATTAACGTAGAGCCACTGGTACTACAATCGTTGCAACGAATGGGATTCAGCGGATGAGAAGCTTATTATTTTTATTGAGGCAACATTTACAGTATGATAATAACCCCGATGGTTTCAAAATTAGAGGTATAAAGTCATATGCGCAGCATGGATTACTATGATGATTTATGCCACTAGAACTGTATGGTTATGTGCGGGTAGATGTGAGGGTAGACCGCAAACAGAATATATTCATCCAAATATCCTAATGCAACATGTAAGGGCTTGTTTCCATTGATGCGATCCCGCGCGTTTGTAGCGCAACTGCGCGGCTGAACGCATGGCATAGTTGTTGCAATTTTTTTTTATGTGGTTGGGACGCGGATGCGTCTCAAAACGCTGCAGCTAGCGTTCAGAAACGCGCCCAAACGCGCACAACCGCACCAGTGGAAACTATATTGAAGTTTCCAATGGATGCGGTTGTTTGCGCTTGTGGCTGCGCGGCTACAATCGCGCGGGATTGCATCAATGGAAACAAGGCCTAAGTGGGAAAAGTTTGAATCTCATCTAGGATGCTATCTTTTAGTTTTTACCTACTTTATTAACATTACATTGTAAGCTCCTCCATGTAACAGCGTACGGGGTATGTAAGCCCCATGGAAGCATACCTATCAACCCTCCCATTTTGGCCTTGACATGTCAACCCTCACGTTTTCTATGTGACTTTTTCCAGCCTTATCCAGATTGCACAAAATCCCAGATTTTGAAAATGGGAAGAGGCCCTATCCATCCTAAGGGCCCCCATACACCTTTAGATTTCTCTGTCAGATTTCCTTTAGATCTCCTTTTGTTTTACCAAAACCATGTAATATGAAGGACTTTCTAAACAATCAAGTCTACCTGTGTTCAATCGCAGAGGACCCGGCACTACATAGTTGTTGGTAGATCTAAGGCCTCCCATACACCTTTAGATTATTCCATACAATTTCCTTCAGACCTACCAACAACTATGTAGTGTCAGGTCCTCCCTGATAGAATACATAGTGATTGAAATGTATATATCACTGCTATGAGTGCTGAGGTCCTCCATGATAGAATACATAGTGATTGCGAAGGGTAATATCACCTGTAGTAGTGCTGGGTCCTCCCTGATAGCTTACATAGTGATTGGAATGGTATATATGCACTTGCTATTGTAGTGCGGTCCTCCCTGATAGATTACATAGTTATTGGAAGGTATATATCACTGCTATGTAGTTTCCGGGTCCTCCCTGATGAATACCATGTATTGGGAGTATATATCACTGCTATGTTAGCTGCCGGTTCGCCTCCTGATTAGAATCCATTAGTGGTTTGGAGGTATATTCCTGCTATGTAGTGCCGGGTTCCTCCCTGATTAACTACTAAAGTGCGATGTGGAAGCGGTTAGTATATCATTTGCTATGGTAGTTGCCGGGGTCCCTCCCTGATAAATACTGTGATGTGGAAAGTATATTTATGTAGTGCCGGGTCCTCCCTGATAGAATACATAGTGATTGGGAGGTGTATAGGGGGCTTAAGTCAGGCAGGAACTGAATAGGAGGAAGGGGACTTTAATCTCCACATACCGGAAGATGACATCACTTCCGGCATCTGGAACGCAGACACCACATCACGTCATCCCGCCAGTGATAGTGACAGCTATGCATGGAAGATGCCATTGCCATGTGTCAATAGACAATTTTGTATCGTATATGATCGAAATCCAAATTAAACATGGAAAAATAAATAACATCAGGCAAGCTTCTTATTTCTGTATTTACAGGTTTCCTTTGCATTGACATAGTATAAAAGCAGGTGGGCAAATATTGGTAGCGCTGCCAAATTTTGTTCTATCTTAAATTCCTTCATGACTGGTGTGACACAGAAAGTATAAATGTGCTCATTAGTTAATAGGCCAAATCCAGTGGGAGAGAGTATGCTAAGGTGTACGCAGTAAGGGGAACAATGCAAGATCCGCGACTACTTCATTATGACTAGCAAGGCAGCGAGCCTAACAAGATCCACGCGTGTTGCAGGCAAGTGAGCACAGTAATTAACTACTTAGAAGGAGTGTGTTCTTTCAAGTGTATTGCTTCTAATAAAAAGTAGAGCTGGAGGAAGTGTCACAATCCGTTTTCTTTGTGTTTATCTTGGATTACATATTGTTGTCACTGGGAATTATGTGCGATTAGCAGCGCTGTGTAATAGCTCATACATACACACACTACCTTATTGCTGTTAGTTATTTATTACTAAAGAAACACTCTGCTTTTAAAGGAAGCAGTCTGCTTGGCTTCATTACTTTAAATGGCATAATTATGCAGCCATGGAAGTTATAATAATAAAATTCTTATAGACATGGGCAGTGAACAAGAAAGCATTGACGACAGGGGTTAAATATGACCACCAGCCACCATCCGCCCCCACCTCTTCCCCGATGTGTGAGGAAGAAGGCTGTGATGTTGGCTGTACTATGACGACAAGTGTTCACTAGGGACATCTTGTGGCTAAAGTTAAAGCTCAAACATTTAAATAGCTGTACAAACTTCACTTTATCATGTATACACTACTGTACAAATTGCATTAAGAAAATGTCAGGGTTGCATTAAGGAAGTATGAGATTTAGGGGTTCAGACGGTGTTGTACTGTAGTTAGATTGTTACACTGTATTAAATGTGAACGCACGTGCATTCTTCAATTATTACAAATTGATACAACATCCAACCACGTCTCTGATTTTTGAACAGCCCAACTTTAACAACTCTTGTCATATAGTTGTAATGCCGTGGGTTGGTCCTTATAATGCTGTTGTGTACGTCACTTTATGACCCATACTTTACTTTTACCTGCTTATGAATCTCTTACCCTTAACGATATAGCATTGTACATTCTATTCTACTGCATGCATATGGGATCCAACCCCATGCTACCATTATTTCTTACTTTGTGAGGGCTTGTTTCCACTGGTGTGTTTGCTAGCATTTTTGCGCGTTTGTAACCGCGCGGCCGCAAGCGCAGTTAATCGCATCCATTGGAAACATCAATATAGTTTCCACTGGTGCGTTTGTGCGTGTTCGAATGCGGTTTAGGGTGGGGTTGTGAAATCGGTGTCCCAACCGCATCCTTAACATGGTGGCTGCCCAGAGTCTGCATCTGAACGCACGGACGTCTGTGTGCATCCACAGACTAAAAGGCTTGCGGTGCGGGCGGAAGCGGCTGTAGCCGCGCGGATACAGCAAACCGCATGAGTGGAAACAAGCCCGTACTGCTTTTACTGCCTTTTTTGTTTTGGAAAATATTAAAAAAGTTAATAAACAAAAACAAGATGTGTCTGAAAAAAGGGCACACTCTCCACTCTCACTCGCAATTTATTTACCCCCCCCCCCCACCTTGTTACACTGTAGTTTGTATTATAAGAAATATACATTCAGATTTTCATGATATTTAAGATGTGTTAAATGCGTTAGACAACCTTCGATGTTTTTTGAAGATAAAAAATGAAAGAACTTTTTATACTCTGATACATGGACTTTTAAATGGAAATTTTCCATCTCGTTGCATTATGAATTACTGACGTATTTAAGCCTTTTCCACACTACCTTCTCATTTAATCTCGATAGAGTTTTTTTCTGTATTTTATAATTTGAATCCTCGAATTTGGGGTATTGTAATAACGTAAGGTGGCCAAGGAAAGTCCCCTCGTCCCTGCTTCGGCAGGGAGAAAAACCTGATGGGTGGATAGACTGGGACCCCCGGTCTCTCCATCCATCAAACAATTTACTGTATCCATTATTTTTATTATTGTATTTCATTTTTATATAGATAAAGGGAAGTGAGAGGCGGATGTTGCTTACTTGTATCTATTTAGGTGGTGATTGATCTATATCCCATAATTGGCAATTTAAGACAT
>CM070039.1:10983077-11011203 GCA_036250615.1 Ptychadena robeensis
CCAACCTTTTTATTATAAATCCTTAGTCCCCCACATTGAGAGGCTCCTGAAGCAGAAAGCAATTGGCCAGTCTAGAAAGGAGAGGCGATGGTTTAGTTCAAGTATACAACATCTCTGTTTAAGTACTTATAAATAAATAAAGAAACTATACTATCCGTGGACCAGAAAAAATGAAGCTGTTTGCTTCAAAATTCAAGCAGAAATAAAGAACCTGTGTGTAGTGTGATAGAAACTACAGTAGAACTTAAGACGAAATAACTGGAAAAATAAGTTCAGTTGGACTTTATAAGGGCTTGCTGTCTTACTCTGCTTGAGAAATGATATCCAGACAACAATATTGCCTTCATGGTAATGGTAGCGTTATATGCGCATTAGTTTATGTACAGCTCTCATAAGTCCTAAGTACAGCATTCTCAATTCTACTGAAGTCTTATCTCTGCATGGACAGTGTGCGGTTGCTGTGTAAGGAATCTACAGGTGTTGCATTAGCCAGTTTTGCAAGTCAACTGATAGCCACCATATTGACCTGATTAGAATAGTTAGATTAAGGGATGTTTCCATTATACGTCGACTCGACTACGTTCAGCCTTTACACGGCGGATCGCTCAGCGCAATGAAGATCAGACCCGTCCGTGCCGCAGCAGGTAAGTCTTACTGATCTACGTTAGGTGGTCACCGCAATGGAAACAAGCCTTAATTAGATACATGCGTGACTCATAACTGCAAATTGCATACAGGCCATGTGTCTGCCCCAAAACCTAGCCTATATAACCACTCCTTCCTTCCATTCTTGTATGATTGGTTTTTGTGTAATACTGATATGCTGCAACCTGGTTTCCACAGATAATAGTCTGCTACTGCATAGAATAGTGTCTTAACCTCCCTTGTGCCACTTGCGTGTCCAGATTTCTGTACCAAAAGTTGCACATATAGACTAAATGAATTCTTTTATGTTTGTAGGCTGTACTCCAAATATGTCACACACAGTTCTAGTAGACATCCTAGACTATACTATTAATAAATAGGATCATTTGTAATAGGAATAAGATAGGAATGCCTCTTGATTGAAAATCAAAACAGTATGTATTGATTTTTTGTTCTATTGATAAAAAAATTCAACGGATATGGAAATGCTGTTTTGTGTTTCATTTTTTTTTATTGAATTGTATTGATAACAATTATTGTTATCACTGGTTATCCTGTACAATTCCCATTTGGCCACCCTCTTTTCTCCCATGCTATGATGGAACTGGTGACATCACACCCGGGAAAAATCAGAGTTAACTTTTAATAGAGGGCACATTCTGAGGAATCTCATAGAAAACTGTTTTGTGCGATTTACTTCAAATTCCAGCTGCCCCAATGTATGCATCTATCACGTCAAACCACAGGGGGGCCCCTCTCTGGCATTAGCCTCCTAGGTTACACGGAGACACTTGTAGCAGCCATAGCAGAAGGATAGTCTTGTGTGCCGGGATTCGATCTCTAGCCCATACGGCCCCATCCATCCAGCTGGCTATACGACAGGACACAGGGATGGATGGAGATAGGGCCCGTCAGCCGGCCAGGGGTGTTAAATCTATTGAAATGGTTTAATAACCTTTCCTTAATACAATCGGCGCAGGCCAACAATTGACATGGCGTGTCTTTTTTTATACTTGTTCATACAGTATTTATGATATTTTTTTGCTTTTTTAGTATTTTATGTTATGCTGTTATCTGCAAGATTATACAACCTAATTTTAAAGAAATTACAAAGTGCCAGTGCTTTATATAGTAAGTAGAAATCAAGCAGACTCATTAAATACCCGAAGGTATTATAAAATGTGATGCATGAAGTATCTCACTACAAAGTTTTCGAACAAAAATAATCATTCTTATATTGCGTTTGGTGTTGAATGAGAGATAATCCGTTTACCAGACTAACATCTTTGAACCACGTCCTTGATTTGTGTTATTTTCCAGAATATCAAAAGTGGGCTCAGTTTTCCAGATAAGAACCAGTTCTATATACTGATGATGCTTGTGCTCACATTTATCTGAGTATATTAGCAAATAAAGCAGGCTTCAACAATATCAAAATGGCTCTTTACTTTTTACAGTCTTTTAGGCTGAGTTAAGAAGGTTGGATGGTAATGTTTAGGGGACCTTCACACAGCCATGCGATGCACAGCCGACCCAACCTCACTTGCACCAACCAGTGAATAATGAAGAGGTTTCACATGGAAACTCTTTTGATACTTGCTGCCACTGCGCCCTTTCTGCACAGGATTGTTTCATTTGTGATGCGAAGACAGGCAACGCGAATTGACGGCGCTAAGAACCGCCGCCTGCCAGAGAACCGCCCATATAATGTGGTTTTTCAGCGGAGAGAGGCTATTCACCTCTATGGAGCGGCCGGGGGGACTAGCCATGAAAAAAGCCATGCGGGCGGATGTTATCCGCGCCCCCGTTAGAACACAAGCGGGACTTCGCTTAAGTGGCACAAAGCCTTAAGCGTCACGGTATATGCCCCGCTGTAGCTTATTTTTCAACAGGGAAACATTACCAGAGCGGGTTTGCGTGATTTTGCTCGAAGACAGGGGTGGCCACCACATTAGTATGCCCACAGATAGATCGGCCACGATTTGCGTGAGGTCATCGATTTAGGCATATCATGCATTTTCTAGGCTACCCTTATGGTCTCTGTTGCTGCTACGTCAGATACGACTGGGAATTTAACGGATCATGCTAAGTTCCCCAGTTTGAATATAAAATAACCTTCTGAAGAAGAAAAAAAGAAAGGGGGCATACGGCTCGATTTTGCTAATAGATTTCGAGCACAATCGAGCAATGTGATCACGGCATGCCTGAATCTCTTACAAAATCAAGACCATGTGTGGCCGCACCTTTAGGCCAGTGAGTGATGTACAGGGTCTTTAGGATCAACCAATGACAAAGGCGTGCTGCAAATATTCAAAGCGCATAAAGAACAGGAGATAAATAGTGTTTGTAATAAGAACTCAAGCTCAAGTACCTGAAAAACGGGTGAAGTTAAATTGCCTTGAAAGTTTCAAACTGTCTGGTCAAGTTCTCTTCAACAAGCAGCGCACACAAATACCTCTGCGGCCACTAGCAAGCATGGAGATAATATGGCTCACCGAGCCGGACGGAAATGGGCGTTACCGGTAACGCCAACGTCAGCCTTGTGGGAGACTCGGCGCACCACCCCCCTGAATAGAATGGTAACCGTGGTGGCACAGAACATTGGGAAAGGCAATGCGGTATGAGCTGGAGAGAAGGTGCTATTATGTCCACCCGCCTGCCGCCACCGCCTGGTATTTAAACAAGTGCGCGAGCGGGAACCTGGAAGACAGCTGCGTACCAGAAACTGTTTTTGTGCGATTTATTTTAAATATACAAGTCTACCCAAAGTCACATGAATCATGTGGCACCCAGGGCGGGGTGCTCTCCGGCATACATCCACGCTGGTTAGTCTAGAGCCACTTGTACAGCAGCCATGGAATTGAACGGTAAGCATTGCGCTTTGCTGAGGCTCTGATCCTCTGCCGGATGGCCCCATCTCGTCCAAGTGCTTATACTGAAAAGGCAGGGCTTGAGAAAAGATTGTCGGCCGTCAGGAATACCAGGAGGGTTTAATTATTGAATGGATTAATAACCGTTCCTAAATGCCATGAGCAGCAACAATTGCTGTTGCCTTGAATACTTGTTCATACAGTAGTTATGGGACTTTTTTTTTTGCCTTTTAAGTATTTTATGTAATGTGTGTATCTGAGTTGTACATACCTAGATTTGAAGAACTTAATGGAGACCGTAGAGGCTCGCCCAGACAGAGGGATGTGGGCTTACTGGTACGCCAACGCTCATGCTCCGGGCAGAGACTTCGCCGAGTGCGCCACCCCTACTTGAATAGGGTAACAGGTGGCACTGCACCTGACCGGAACATTCGGCAAGCACCCTGGTCTTGGCTGGAGAATGACATGCTATACTATGGCCACCTGGCTGCCTCGCACACACCGGTCTATACAAGGCGTATGAGAAGTGAAACTGAAGACAAGACTACAGTCTATCATCTGGGCGTCGCTTCCTCTGCTGCTCGTACTCTGGGAGTCACGCCTACATAGGGTCACGGGGATTAAGGGACGCACTTGAAATGGTCTGTGACGGCTACCTTATATTGACTAAAACGCTTCTGATCTTTTTCCCGAACTAGAATAGTAGGTTTTGCGTTTGAACTGGTTTCTTTTATAAATGGTTTACACTCTTTCACCTCTGTGAACAATAAACCACTTGACTATTTCACGGTCAGGTATCAACATAGTGATGGCCCGACCTGCCGCAAGGTGGATCAGTTCGGCTGTGAAAAGCATAGTGTTCGCACTCTCTTATCACGGCGACCAGTGATCGGGTGTCGACACAGCCCTGTTCCGCCGTGCGAGAAGGAGCCCCCCTATTCTCTCTGGTCGGATACAATTAGCCATGGAGATCCCGCCGCCAGGCAAGAAGAATCTTCACTGTAGAGAACCCGGCTCTTTCAGTGAAAAAATACCCCCGGTTGTAAACACTGACGTCCAGTTTACAAACCAGCGAAACTATGAGTCCAGGTGGTCAAGTGACGCTCACATCCGAGGTTTTCAGATTCAAATCACCCGCCCTTAGAGGCTGGCGGCAATTTGATGCTGGTCCGCGAACGGGCGGACGGCGATTTTTAATAGTCCGCTGCTGACCCGTTCGACTGATCACGTCATGAACGGACTGAAATAGTTTTCGCGCCATCACTATGATAACATTATGATTGCCATTTATACGATTCTGGACACTATAGATAAATGTTATTATATATCGTTCAATTAAAACGTTGCTGTAATATAATCTAAATTAGCATCCATTCACAAGACTACATTTTTAAAAGATTTTAGCGAGAATTTAATTTTAATGTAGTGCTACTCTTTCACGTCGACAATAACTGCTCAAACATATATCCTTGTATTTGAAATGGTTATCCGGAGCAGCCGAAAGAAGTGAAGTCATCGTTGAATGAAACAGGTCTCATTACACCTACATTAATCAAGAAATTGAGAGTTATGAGCTAATATTGTATGCGTCATTATGGAATCTGTGGGATTAATGAAAAAACCCCAAAATCTATTGAAATGAATATTATGCACTGTGTTCCGCAGGAGAGATTCACGACTATAAGTTACGGTCTCAAACTTTACTTATGGGCGACCCCAAAGCATACAGGAAGTGAGGCCCTAAATCCCTATGTGAACAGTTGTTCAGCAGCTGACTATAGTATGATTAGATGAGCCCAATTTCTTTTAATGCTCACCCCTATTTAGGTCTACTTTGATTTACTCCCTAAGCGCACCTGCTGAATGGTACCAGATTTATGTACAAAGTGCCACACATAGACTCTATGCGATTTTTTTTGTGTGCTTGTAGGTGGTAACTTCAAAAAATATGTTCGAATACAAGAGGTCTAATAGACATCGGACGACTATAATAATGTTTGACACACACGCATATTATTAAAAAAAAGTACGATTAAAAATTTATTCGTTAAATGCTACCAAACAGTATTTATTTTTGTTGATAATAACCTTCATTATACAATTGGAATGTGTTTGTTTACTTTGAATTGTATTCGGTACAGTTATCAGATGTATCCAATACCATGGGAATTGGCACCCTCTGAAGGGTTGAACTCAAAGCTTGCACACTAAGACAGCATTCCAGATTTTCCAGATGTGCTCTTTGAAGATATTTGCAGATGAGTGGCCAAATGATGCATGATGAATGAGCTAACGGCGGACTTCATGTGTGCAAATGTGTTCTTTTTTAGACGCCGGGATAGAGGGTAGAAATTGGCCCAGCTTAGAGCAGCTGCCGCGGAGATCTGAGCTTAGACTGGACGGCTCCATCTCGTAAACTGTAATACTGAAGGAACGTGCTGAGACGATGGATAGGATGCCGCCTCAGAAGCGTAGCGGGGAGGTAAGCACAACATAGCAATGTTATGGGCAGGGTGCACTAAATTTTTTTTAGTGAGCTCCTTAGATGAGTTACCAGGAGATTGGTGATTTGGATTACTCACCCCATAGTTAGAGCTGTCTTCTTCACTGTCTCCCTCATTGTCCTCTGATCAGCCTCATGCCAACATGGTAGGTTCTGCTGAATGCGACCTCACCTGTTGCCCTGATTGAGCCTCCGATTAGCTGTCTCCACCCACTAGGAATTACCAGACTTTGAGGTCACCATGTAAATCTCCCTGTACAAACGTTGAAACCACAGATCTCATACCTCAGTAGTAAAACTCTGCACATTGTCGGGGAGCTTAGTAACTACCCCATGAAGACTCTCCTGCGGTCGCAAAGGCTCAACCTTTCATGTACATCCAGCTGTAACACAGATGCATTTCTCTTGTCAGATTTTGCATATGATAACTCCTAGACCTTAAGCCGTCCAATCTTTTTTTTTTTTGAGCATTATTAATTTACACTTCGCTAAGTGTCACACCCCTACCTGCCACCTTTCATAGCTATATTACAGTTACCCTGCAATTATCCAAGTGATATATAATTGTATATATGAACATTTAGCTGCCGGAAGACAGCACAGACACGGAGCTCCTCCAAGTTTGGTATACGAATATGAGCTGTTTGTTTGTTTAGTAACAACGTCAATGCATGGGTAGCAGAGCCTATGTAAGTTTGGCACACTTTTGAGTATCACAGAGTGCCATTTATTTGCCACCACTGAGCCTATGGGCCACTGTCCAAAATTTTAATAAAGTCCCTGTTGAGCATGCCTCAGCTATGCTGAACTACAACAAGAACAGACTTGGATAATGGATAGGCTATAAATAGTCCGTCAGGCTTTCCAGGCCAGACTAGCAATCAATATAAAAATGTCATTTTCTCTATTTGAGACAATCCCAATAAAGTTAGCCCCATTTCCATAATCTATTTCAAGCCCCCCTCCCTAAGATGCTCGTATTTAATAGTAATTACATCTAACTGTGAAATCAGCATTATTATTAAATTATTTTACATAGTAGCGATCATTATTATGCAAGGCATTGTAAGCCCTATACATTAAATAGGGCTAAAAAGGCAGCTGGCAGGACGGCATTCCATCTGACTGACCTGGGCGCCCAAGGATCGTCTAAGGGGACTGCTGACGCTCCTGTGTCCCAGAGAGGTAGGGGACTGAGACATGGAGCGTCCATCCCCGATGAGTGTAGAAATGATGAAAGCCCAGTCGGTTTGACAGGATCTGTAAAATTGATAGCAGCTGCTACCGGGTAAGCCCAGGACGGGGCGTGCAGGGGATAGCGACGGGCATGCCTTGTCCTGCCGGCCTGACCGGTTTAAATAAGGAGGGCCTGGCAGATTCGCTGCCGTGCCGCTGTCACAGAGACGGGAGGACTGGAGCATCCCTCCCTGATGATGCCTGAAGAAGTTGGATCTGCTAGTGCGCATCAAATTGATGTGCCAGCTGTACACAAAAGCAACATCTTGTGGCTCGAATTTATATTGCCAGATTGAGTTACAAATAGCTGTACAAACAACTTCACTCTATCATGCTAGACAATCACTGTAAACGGTTTATTGTGAAATGATATACACTTTATGAATGGGAAAACATTAATATATATGAAAGGTTGCACTATCAAAAAAGTTTTCTGACTTGCTAAAGTGTGGAGATCTGGGTGTTAAAGGTTCAGAGTAGGCATATGTAAGGGTAAAATTGACAGAGACAAAGCACTCTTTGACTACTGATCGCGTAGAGATTTAGGGGTGATTCAACTGTTTTGTACTGTGACGATTTTATACAAATTAAAATTAACGTAGTAGCCACTGCGGACTACTACAATCGTTGCCAACGAAGGAGGATTCAGCGGATGAGAGCTTATTATTTTATTGAGGCAACATTTACAGTATGAAGTAATAACCCCGATGGTTTCAAATTAGAATTGGTATAAAGTCATAGGCGCAGGCAATGGATTACTATGAGATGTATCGCACTAGATACCTGACTATGTGATTTATGTGACGTGGTAGATGGAGGGTAGACACCGCACAATCTAGATATATTCCTCCCAAATATCCATAGATGCAACATAGTAATGGGCTGTTTCACATTGATGCGATTCGCCGCGCTGTTTGTATTTAGCGCATCACTGCGACGGCCTGAACGCCCATAGGCATAGTTGTTGCAATTTTTGTTATGTGGTTGCCGGACGCGGCCTATTGCGTCTCAAAACGCTGCCACAGGCCATACTTAGCGATTCAGAACGGACGCCCAAACGCGCATCAACCGCACCAGTAGCGAAAACTATATTAAGTTGTCAATGGATGCCCGTTTTGATTTGCGTGTGCTGCACCGCGGCTTACAATCGCGGCGGCAGATTGCTATACAATGGCAAACAAAGAGCCTAAGTGAGGAAAAGTTTCGAATCTCAACCTAGGATGCGCTTATCTTTAAGTTTGTACTACTTTATTAACATTACATCTGGGAAGTCATCATTTGTACAGCCTGTACCGAGCGGTTATGCTAGCCTCCATGGAAGCATACCTATTAAACCCTCCCATTTGGCCCTATGACATGTCAACCCTCACGTTTTCTCATGCTGACTTTTCCAGCCTTTATCCAGATTGAAACAAATCCAGATTTGAAAATGGGAAGCATGGCCTATCCATCCTAGAGGCCCCCACCCATACAACCTTTAGATTTCTCTGTCAGCATTTCCTGTTATGAATCTCCTTTGTTTACCAAAACCACTGTAATATGAGCCAGGCTTTCTAAACCATCAAAGTCTACCTGTGTTCAATTCGAGTAGCCGAACCCCATATACTAACATAGGTGTTGGTAGATCAAAGCCCCCCTACCCTTTAGATTTCTCTGTCAGATTCCTTATAGAATACTCCTTTGTTTACCAAAACCAGGTACTATGAAGCCGACTTTCTAAGACAATCAAGCTCTACCTGTGACTTCAATCGCAGAGCGAACCCGGCCACTACAGAGTTGCTTGGTAGTAGATCTAAGGCCCTCCCATCACACTATGTAGATATTCCATACCAATTTACCTTCAGAGCCTACCAACACTATGTAGTCGTCAGTCCTCCCTGATAGAATACATAGACTGTTGAAATGTATATATCATGAAATATGATAGCTGCCGGCGTTCCTCCTGATAGAAACAAAGGTGATTGGAAGTTATATATATATCACTTCTATGTAGGTGCCCGGCGCTCCTCCCTGCTAGAATTACAATAGAGGCCCCATTGCAGAGGTATATATCACCTGCTATGTAGTGCCTGCGGTCTCTCCATGATCAGCAATACATAGTGATGTGCGCTATATATCAATGCTTGTAGATTGACCTGCGGTCCTCCCTGATAGATTACATAGTGATGGAAGAGTATAATATCACTGCTATGTAGAATCTAGGGCGCTCACTCACCTGATAGGATTACATAGTGCATTGCGGAAGGTATATATCACTGCTATGTAGTGCCCGGGTCCTCCTGATAGAATCCTGCGTAATTTGCGGCACGCGGTATATATAACTGCTCTATGAGACTCGCGGTCCTCCCCGGATAGAATACATAGTGTTGGGAGGTAATATCACTGCCTATGTAGTGCGCAGAGTCCCTCCCTGATAGAATACAAAGTTGATGGAAGGTATTATATATCATTGAACATGTAGTAGCCCGGACGGTCCTCCCTTGATAGGAATACATAGTGATTGGAAAGTATATATCACTGCCCTTGTAGTGCCGGCTGTCCTCCCTGATAGAATACATTTAGTGATGGGGAGGTGTAGAGGGGCTTAAGTCAGCGCCAGGATCTGAATAGAAGGAAGACGGGACTTTAATCTCCACATACCGGCAGCATGACTCATCCTTCGCGCATCTGAGAACTGCAGACACCACATCACTTCATCCCGCTCCCAGTGATAGTGACAGCTATGCATGGAATGATAGCCCATTTGCCATGTGTCAATAGACAATTTTAGTACCTATCGTATATGCATCCGAAATCAATTAAAAATGAAAAATAAATAAATCAGGCAAATGCTTCTTATTTCTGTATTTTACAGGGTTTCCTTTTGCATGACATAGCTATAAAAGCAGGTAGGGCCAAATAATTGTAGCGACTGCCAAATTTCGGTTCTATCTTAAATTCCTTCCCATGACCTGGTTGTGGACCAGATAAGTATAGTATAACATGTGCCTCATAGTTAATAAGGGCCAATCGAGTGCGGCACGAGATTGAGAGAGTATGACCTAAAGTGTACGACAGCTAAGGGCGACATGCAAAGATCCGCGACGACTTATGTATCGACTAGCACTTGGCAGCGCAGTCCTAACACAGATCCACGGTGTTGCCAGGCAAGTGAGCACAGTAATTAACTACTTAGAATGGAGCTAGTGTTCTTTCAAGCTGTATTGCTTTTATAAAAGTAGAGGCTGGAAAGTAGTTCACAATCCGTTTTCTTTGTGTTTACTTGGATAATATGTTGTACACTGGGAATTATGCTATGCCCGATTACTAGCAGCGCTGATGTAATAGAACTCATACTACACACGACTACCTTATTGCTGTTAGTTATTTTATTACTAAATGAAACACTCTGCCCTTTTAAGGAAGCATGTCTGCTTGAGACTTCCATTACTTTAAATGGCATAAGTAGGCAGCCATGGAAGATTAGGAATAATAAAATTCTTATAGACATGCGGCGGCATGTGAAACATAAAGCATTAATGACAGGGGCTTTTAAATATGACACAGCCCATCGCCCCACCTCTATCCCTCTGATGTGTAGAGGAGAAGACGGGCTGTGGATGTTGATATTTGTACTATGACGACGAAGTGTTCACTAGGGACATCGTGTGCGCTAAAGTTAAAGCTTCAAACATTTTAAATAGCTGTACAACTTCACTTTATACATTGTATACAACTACTGTTACAAATTAGCCCATTAGAAAATGTCAGGGTTGCATTAGGAGTATGAGATTTAGGGTTCAGACGGTTGTTGTACTGTAGTTAGAATTGATTACATGTATTAAATGTGTGGGAACGCACGTGCATTCTTCACTTATTACAAATTGATAAAAACAACCAGTCTCTGATTGTGAACAGCCGCAACTTAAAAACTCTTCGTCATATAGTTGTTGTAATGCCGTGTGTTGCCGTCTAGATAATGCTGTTGTGCTACGTTAACTTTATGACCCATACTTTACTTTTACCTGCTATGAATCTCTATACCCTTTAACGATTTAATATAGCCATTAGCACATTATATTCACTGCCATGCATATCGGATCCAACCCATGCTACCATTATTTCTTACTTTGTGTAGGGCTCCTTGTCCACTGGTGTGTTGAACTAGCGCAATTATTTTGCGCGTTTGTAACCGCGCGGGCCGCAAGCGACAGTAATCGCATCCATGGAAACATCAATATAGTCTCCACTGCGCTCCTGTTGTGCCGTGTATTCGAATGAGTTTAGGGTGCAGAGTTGATGAAAATCTCGGTTGTCCAAACACGCATCCTTCACATGCGTGGCTGACCCGCAGTCTGCTCTGAACGCCAAGGACGTATGGTGTGCATCCACAGACTAAAAGAAGTGCGGTGCGGGCGAAGCATGGCTTGATTAGCCGCGCGGCAGGATACAGCAAACCGCCCCATAGAAAGTGCGAAACAAGACCGTCACTGCAATTTTAATTGCCCTTTTTGTTTTGAGAAAATTAATATTAAAAAAGCTAATAACAAAACATAGAGTGTTGAAAAAGGGCACACTACTCACAATCTCACTCACCCATTTATTTACCCCCCCCCCCACCTTGTTACTACTGTAGTTTGTATTATAGATGAATATACATTCCAGATTTTCCTGATAATTCTATAGAGTGTTAAATGCGTAGACAACCTTCGATTGTTTTGAAGATTAAAAAACATGATAAAGAACTTTGCATATACTCTTGATACATGGATTTTTTACATGGAAATTTTACCATCTCGCTCTGCATTTTATGCATTAGCTGATTACTGAAGTATTTAAGCCTTTCCACAATACCTTATCATTTTATCTCGATAGAGTTTTTTTCTGTATTTTATAATTGAATCCTGAATTGGGGTATTAGTACTAACGTAGGTGCCGCCAAGGAAAGTCCCCTAGTCCTGCTCCGGCAGGGAATGAAACCTGATGGATGGATAAGACTGGACCCCCAGCCGGTCTCTCATCCCATCAAACAAATGTACGGTATCATATTTTTATTATTGTATTTCATTTTTATATAGATAATAGGAGAAGTAGTAGAAGGAGGAGGATGTTGCCTTACTTGTTATCTAGTTAGCACAGGTGGTGATATGATGCTATATCCATAATTGGCAATTTAAGACATTAAACAGGACGACCGAGCAAGAAAATGATATGGATTTTGCTTAGAATCAGAGCCACAACAAGGATATGTAGAGCATATCCAAATCAATTTATTGGTCAAATAGCACAAAAGAACACACAATTACGGTTATTAAAGAGACCCATAAGGCCACTAGTTCATAATATACATATGATTTATTACAATGTTAACTCACCAAGGTCACCCCGTTGGAGGCTATAACATTGCTAAGATATCAGATGTATGATGAACTGTGGGCCTTATGCGCGTCTCTTTCAATTCAAGCTATACTTTCAAGTATTTCCATTTGAGTTACTGGTTTGGTTCTTTTTTTTTATTACATTGTTTGCGCCTCTATGACTATGACAATCAGGACGATGATAAGTTTTTTTATTAATAATTATTCCAGGACACCTTAACAAGGAGTGTTTTAGTGTTTGTTTCTTTAGGAACACCGGCAGCCAAATAGAAATAAAATCTAATTATTCTTCGAATGCAGTGTCTCTAATAAGCTTGAGCAAAGCTTTTTCATTGCATTGCTTGCAGCATTTTCTCATTTCATTCTGACTGTACAAATAACAATTTAAGTCTCCCCTTATTTCTCACCCTGAGGTTAAAGGTAGCACAAGGCCTAACTTTGCTTCTTTGGCTTTAGTGCCTTCCCCCATTTCTCCATGTGGGGATTTCTAAGTGCTGCATTGTAGAGAGACCTCATTTTTTTTCCTGTGTTTGGTTCTAGATTCTGTCACCTACATTCTGGTGACTGCTTTCCTCCACAGAAAACATTATACCTTAATACTTAAATCCTACTACTTAAAAAAAAAAGGATTGCTGCGTTTTTTGTGGAAATTACAGAGGATGTCTTCAAGGCGAGGTGTCATGGCGGCATTTCAGAATATAATTGTTGTGCCCCCTCTGAGGATAGATTTAAGTTCGCTAGGAGAATAAAACAATCCTCGTTCAGTCAAGAGTATAGATTTTATACAGATTTAGAAACTTGTTATGAACTATGCCTTCTGTTGGCTTTGTGCAAACTCGCACATGCATTTCACTCATTGCTCCTTTCTTCCTGAGTTGGTGGGGGGGGTGGGGGATTTGTATCATATTATAGAGTGAGGGGTTGTTTTTTAGAGAAACTCCTGCTGACATGATCTGAATATTGCAGTTCTATGGAACACAATGAGCTGCGTGGAAAATGCCCTGCGATCATGGGCGCCAGGGATCTGACAGGGACAGGAACATTTGTGTCGGCCCACTGAGACAGACATTCATAAATTTGGCCGATTGCCATAGTTTCAATAGGACTGGCTTCCCCATTCAACTAACGGCCAACACAGAAAGGGTGCCCACCCCCCGATCGCTTGTGATCGTATCTGTCTGGTCCCCACTCTCTAGTATGGTGGGACCTTCTTAACCCAACACAGACGCCGCCCCCCCCCCCTCTCTACCATTACTTAACTGTTAATAAGGCCCTTATGTCTTGGAGAATGGAGAGATTCATGGTAAATTAAATATCTCACGTTATTATTTTGAGAGATTTTCTGGCATTGCAGTGGCGAATCCCAGACGTGAGCAAACTACGATCTATGGGCCATATCTGCTCACTTCAGTGATTGTTCAGTGTCTATCCTAGAGGTTGAAGTTTAGCTAGCAATAGAATATTCAGGTTTACCATCCAAAGCCTCTATTGATTTATGTATATTACAGTGGTGTGCAAAACTATTTGCCCCCTTCTGATTTCTATCTTTTGCATGTTTGTCACACTTAAATGTTTCAGCTCATAGAGAAAACTGTTAACTATTAGTCAAAGATGTAAACTAATTGAACACAAAAAATGCAGTTTTAAATGAAGGTTTTACGTTATTAAGGGAGAAAAAAAAACTCCAAAATCTAATGGCCCCCCTGTGTGAAAAAAGTGATTGCCCCCCTTTTGAAAAAAAATAACTTAACTGTGGTTTATCACACCTGAGTTCAATTTCTGTAGTCACCCAGGCCTGATTACTGCCACACCTGTTTCAATCAAGAACCACTTAATTTTAAATAAGGCAATCTTCACAGCAGAAGAGACCAAAAGCACCTCATAAAGCTGACATCATGCCACGATCCAAAGAAATTCAGGAACAAATGAGAACAAAAGTAATTGAGATCCTATAGTCTGGTAAAGGTTATTATTAAACCCATTTTCTATAAGCTTTGGGACTCAGCGCAACCACAGTTGAGCATTATCCACAAAAAGCAAAAAACATGGAACAGTGGTGACCTTCCCAGGTGTGGCGGCCGACCAAACATCTACCCAACGAACCCCAAGAGCGCAGAGACAACTCATCCGAGAGGCCACAAAAGACCCCAGGACATCTAAAGGACTTAAGGCTCGTCTAAATTTTGCTAAAAAAACATCTCAATGATTGCCAAGACTTTTGGGAAAATACCTTGTGGACCGACGAGACAAGAGTTGAACTTTTTGGAAGGTGCCTGTCCCGTTACATCTGGCGTAAGAGTAACACAGCATTTCAGCAAAAAAACATCATCCCAACAGTAAAATATGGTGGTGGTAGTGTGATGGTCTGGGTTGTTTTGCTGCTTCAGCACCTGGAAGGCTTGCTGCGATAGATGGAACCATGAATTCTACTGTCTACCAAAAAAATCCTGAAGGAGAATGTCCGGCCATCTGTTTGTCAACTCAAGCTGAAGCGATCTTGGGTGCTGCAGCAGGACAATGACCCAAAACCCACCAGCAAATCCACCTCTGAATGGCTGAAGAAAAACAAAATGAAGACTTTGGAGTGGCCCAGTCAAGTCCTGACCTAAATCCTTTTGATATGTTGTGGCATGACCTTCAAAAGGCGGTTCATGCTAGAAAACCCTCAAATAAAGCTGAATTACAACAATTCTGCAAAGATGAGTGGGCCAAAATTCCTCCAGAGCGCTGTAAAAGACTCGTTGCAAGTTATCGCAAACGCTTGATTGCAGTTATTGCTGCTAAGGGTGGCCCAACCAGTTATTAGGTTCAGGGGGCAATTACTTTTTCACACAGGGCCATGTAGGTTTGGATTTTTTTTTCTCCCTAAATAATAAAAACCATCATTTAAAAACTGCATTTTGTGTTTACTTGTGTTATCTTTGACTAATGGATAAATGTGTTTGATGATCAGAAACATTTTGTGTGACAAACGTGCAAAAGAATAAGAAATCAGGAAGGGTGCAAATAGTTTTGCACACCACTGTACATAGTTGTGTGTTTTTCTTTCTTTTTTAAACCTCCCTGGTAGTAATATTTATTTTTTAACAGCATGGTTAATTTAAACAGAGCACAAGGTTATCTGTTTCAATTTCCCACTCGGCTAGGATGATTTTGGATACCTATGCCTGATGTCCTTTACAGGCTCTTGACCCCTCAGTCAAATTTTAAAACCTATTGTGGCCCACAAGTCATAAAGTTTACCCACCCCTGGGCTAAGCCATCAACACACACATTGCTGAATTCCGAGAAAGCAGTGTACCTAGCTGTACCAATTTCAAGTGAAACACAACTGGCTTCTTCTGCGTGGTAAAAATCGCAAATAGACCAAAATGTCAACTATGTAACCCCTTCATGATCACCCTGAAACTATTTCACAGTCCCTTAGAGTAGTAGTTCCCAACTGGAGGTGCTGGAGATCTCAGTGGGGCGCACTATCAGCGGTGTCAGAGAGGGGTGACACCCTGGTATAGTGCATGGGAAGGGGCACATACACAACATGTTTAGTGTTGGATACTGTATGCTCTTCTTCTGCTGTAAAGAAAAATACTGTAAATATAACTTTGAACACATAAACCAACATCTTTAAGTCTACCTATTTTCAGTTGTGGTGCCTGCATTAGGACTTGTCCCCACTTTGGTGGCTGGCTGCTGGGTGGTGCAGTTTTGAACCACACCATGGGGTCATGGGCAGTCGACCATTCACGTCATGCCACTAGTTCACAAGTGGTCGTGTTTTGTTAATTTTCATCATGCAGAGTCAATGCTGCCGCCCCTGATCGCTTACATCCATTCTCTATGGACGCGATCCGGGGCGATCAGGGATGGCTGCATTGACTCTGCATGATGAAATCTGTTTAGCCTAAGTGGGGACAGGGATATTTAAATTAATGGAAGCCCTTTGCATTTTATTTTTTACTTCATGACTTATGCCTTTATTAGTATAGTTTAAAGTATAGTATATTTAAAAGACTAAAGGGAAAAAACAACAGAAGAAAGCAAAACCTTCCTGGGTAATAAAAACATGTTGTGTTAAAGGCCAAAAACGAAGAAAAGCCAATCTTCAATTTCCCCCGGAAGGTCGCCTTTATTTGTTAGAGTTTACATTTACTATATTTCATTGTATCAGACAATCATTCAATAGGCTGATGTTTAATTAGAAGAGTTTGTTAATAAAACGCCCCCAAGCCCATATCATAAGCCTGAGTATGAAATTTTCATTTAGGACGTGTCATTCAAAGCCTGGCTACACTCTCCACATCCTGAAGAGCATCTGTTGTACTGTCTTATGATAGATTCTCATTAAAAAGAATTTGGAGAAAGCAGATGCACATTTCCTTGGCATGGCATTATTTATCATAGCACGCAGTGCATTCTTGTGAAGAAAGATGAAGAGCAGAAACACATTTCTATAAATGGTTCTTTTCATTCAGAATTTCCAGGTATCTGTTGAATATAGACAGAGAAAACAAAAGTCTACTGAGCTGATGGGATTCCATGCCTGGCTGACACTACAGTCTAAGGCTTTGTTTCCATTGATGCGTTCCCGTGCGATTGCAGCCGCGCGGTTGTGGATGCGGTTGGGGCGCGGATGCGTTTCAAAACGCTGCAGCTAGCGTTCAGAAAAGCGCCCTAAACCGCATCCACACCCGAACGCGCACAACCGCACCAGTGGAAACTACATTGAAGTTTCCAATGGATGCGGTTGGCGGCGGCGGCCGCGCGGCTGCAAACGCTCTGAATCGCATGCATGGAAACAAGCCCTTATGCTTTCCATTAATAGCACTATTGTGATTTGTGCAACATTGCGAACAACCTATAGACCTATGTAACGTATGGAAACTAACAGCAATACAAATACATTTTCTTTTCATTATTTTATATGTTCCTGTTAACGTATATATATAATATGTAGATAGCACTTATAATAGTGTTTTCACTACTAGAGTCATGGGAAGAAAGTACCCCCCACTTCTGTATTTACCAAATCCAAGTTGTGTGTTTTTGACATTTATTTTTTGTTGCTCACCATTTTTTGGGGTGGCACCCAATCACATGTATAAATTAAGAATTTACAATAAAAAAAGATTTTGATTGTGTTTTTTTTTTTCAAAATGTTGTGTCAGACAAAGCGCTAACATGGGGATCCAGTGCCGTATCTAGCCTTTCGGGGGGCCTGTGCAAGTTTTTGCTTCAGGCCCCTTGTTGACGGGGGGGGGGCAGTATCGGGAGAATAGGGGGGGGGTGTTATTGGTGGAGCTGCTGACGGGGGGGGGATAAGGGGACGAGGAGCTGTTCCTCCTCTCTCTTCTTCTTCTCATTCGGCAGCACACGCTGTTCAGATCTGCACGCAGAGGGAGGGCGCTAAGGGTGCAAGTGGGGGGGTGCTTGTGAGCATTGAGACTGGGTCTTGGTCAGTCCCTTTTCCTCTCCCCCTCAAAAACAGACTTTTGTATTGCTACACATTATTGTTCATGCACTTATTGCTCGTGTGGGTTCTACGCTAGAATCGGACAGGCATTGTAGCGTGTATGGCTACCTTTAAGAGTCATATTTATCTTGTTTGGGTCTGGATACTTCTATTCCTAAAGCTGGCCATAGACATCTTGATGCAGGCCGATTTCCAGGGAAAGATCGACCGTGCGTGATGACATCATCACACAGGCGGTTGTGCCGAGAATCAGCCGCGCACCCTTTGTGCGGGTGCATTTGCTTTGGATGGGGACACTCGTTCCCATTCGAAGTAATGAGATTGATCTCCTGCAAATCTAAAGGCTGCCATACACGGCACGGATTCGTGCCGGATTCTGGCGCGATGGATTCTGGGCGCGTGCACGCGGATCCATCGTGCCGGAATCCCCTGCAGCCCACCTTGCCCGTCCGATCGCATCCGCTGGATCAGGGGCACAGAATCGGATCCGAGGAAGAACCAACCTGTTGGTCTTTTCGGTCCGATTCTGCTCTGATCAGGGGGCGTTGCGGTCCGGGAGGTGAGCCATCGGACACGGATCCCTCCCGGATCCGGTCGTACAAGGTGGGCTGCCACGATCGGATTCCCTAATTGGCTGATCGTTCTCACCTGTGGATGCCGGCGGAATCGCCGGAATCCATCGGGTGCTGAATCGATCAGCCAGGGAATCCGTGCCGTGTATGGCTAGCTTTACCCTCTATGGCCATCTTCAATCTTTTCCATAGTAAAGTGTCTGACCTGTTGTGTAAACAATGTCTGCCCACAAATCTATTTCTTTATTAGCTGAAATCAGCAAAAACATTGCATAGCTTTTACAACTGCCAAGTCATAAAACAGACTTCAAGGTTCACCTGTTCAGTAAAAAAAATGCTTTAAAAAAAACTCCCTTTACTTCCACCTTTACAAATATACATTCCAATTAGGAGTGGTGACAAAGGTAATGATATCATTTGTACAACACAACAACGTCTCAGCCTTCACACTCCAACCGTCTTTCTTGACTTATCTTGTCAGTTGGAAATGTTCTGACAGCATCTCTTGTCATCAAATCCATTCCCCCCTGGAAAAAAAGTGTTAACGATCATATAGAGTGCCTATTACAATGCAGCCGGTAGACAAAGTGCTGAGCTAGTAGCTTTGCTAACGAGTTTAATCAACCTCATGGCTTGTTAAGCAGTTTCACAGGGCGAGTTTTCTACCAGTAAGGAAATCCTGGATCTCTTGTTTTAGTCATCATTACTGTACATTTCTATCCATAATGGAGAAAGAAAACCTTAACTTTTTCTTTATTACATTTATGTGATCAATTTTGTTTTTAAAGATAGTTTTAATGGAGTATAACAGATCCTTCTATATAGCCTTACCTAAGCTATTATGCAGGAGTTGTGGAACTAGTAAAAATAAAAAGGTGACCCATCTGATATGTAAAGATTGAACATTGAGACCAGGTAGTGTTGTAGTGTGCACATACAGCTTGCTTAAGCCGGCCATAGATGTTAAGTTTTTTCTTCAATATGATGGCAGATCGACTGTGCATGATGACGTCATTTACGTGTCGGCATTTACGCTGGTCTAACCGTCTATGGCCAGCTTTAGGAAGTATACTTGGTATCTATGTACCTATTAAGTATACCTATACACCTATTAAGTACAATCTTTCCATACAATTTCTGTACAATAAAATTTTGTTCTACCAAAACCATGTAATATGAGGACCTTTCTAAACCTTCCAATCACTATGTATTCTGCACTACATAGTTGTTGGTAGATCTAAAGGAAATTGTATGCAGTCATGTAAAGGTGTATGGGGGCTTTAGAAGACCTTTGTGACATGTAGTTAAGTACTACCGATGCCTGCTATGGTCTCATCACACCATAAAGCTGGGAATAGATGGTATGATTTACCGTCTATTCCTTATCCGATTCTATGCACTAGCAGGCAGCGTGATGACATCATCATGCCAGCCTGCTAGTGCCAAGAATCGGATGGCACTCCTTATGTGCAGCTCATTAGTTCGGCTGAACCTGAACCTGAACTAATGGGATTGGGCTAAAATTTACCGTCCAGTCGGATAACTGTGCGATCTGACAGGACGGCTGATTTTAGCCCAATCCTCGTCAGTTGCAGCCTCCAATTCCTGCACGACCTGATCCCTAAGGGATGCGGGAGCGTGCACAGGATCGGATCGGGGATCCGATCGTGCAGGAATTGTTATGTGTATGCCCAGCTTAACATGTTTACCGACATGTTCTAGGGAGGCTTGTAATATTGTATTTCAAATTTTAGCTTACTACTTGAGAAAAGCTTTTTATCCCACAGCCCTATGTGATAAACCAATGGTTCCCAAACTAGGGGGGCGCAGGCCCTCATTTTTGGGGGGGCTTGATAATTTTCCTAAATAGATAAGGGGGGCCCTGCAAGGAAAGTTTGGGAACTGCTGGTCTTAACCAAAAGGGACCATCCCCAAAGAGAAGCATGGTGGTGGCAATATCATGCTCTAGGGTAACTTTTTTTTAAATGGAGCTATAGTCAGGGCCCTTTCACACTATAGGCATTGCGTTGCGTTTTAAAAATGCCGTTTTTTTTTTACTTCACTATATTCACTAGAAATGTGGCATTACACATCCATGTAAATGCTGTCTTACAGTCCAGATCATAGAGTCCAATAGAAAATCTGTGGTTTAACCTGCAATGGGATGTAATGTACACACTGTATATCCCCTTTCCCTGAAAGATTTGTAAAATTATCTAAAGCTGAAACCTTTCATGAGCAATGCATGGTGTAGAAAACCATACCCTAGGAATATTCAAGTGTAGACACTTTTTTTTGGAAAAATACATTGATTTATATACATCTGAATGGTTGACATTAACAATGGACAGGATTTACATACATGAGCATTATCAAAAATAACTGCACATTAATAAATGTTGTTTTATTTTTGCTCTGTCTCATTACTTGTGTTGAGCAGCATATGGTATATTCGAATTCGCGTAATTTCGCGAATATACAAAAAAATATTCTAAAGTCATAAAATTCAATTCGTCTGTATTCTATTGCCTTACATTGCGTGTGCCTGTGCACAATGATTTGCAAAGATTCGCAATGCAGCTTTACAGCTTCTCTTCCTCATTCTGTGATCTTAGCCAGTATGAGCGAAGTGTGTATTGCGCATATCCATTCGCAATGCGCACACATATGCGCAATGTATGCCGGTATAAAACTGTTGAAGCATAATATGATGAATATCCGCCATTGCGAATATCTGTGCGCACATTCACGAAATATAGCGAATTCTCAAATGACGGATATTCGTTGAATATATTCGAATTTCGAATATTCTCGCTCAACTCTACTCATTACTAGGGATGGACCGAACTGTTCGCCGGAGAACAGTTCGGCCGCGAACTCGGCATGTTCGCCGTTCGCCTCGCCGGCGGACAGTACGGGTGTTCGACCCGTCCTGTTCGCCGGCCAGAAGAAGATCTAAATTCTTCCTCCGGCAGGATCAGAACCTGCGAGATCGTGCCGGAGGAAGAATGTCTTCACTACAAGACCGGGCATGAAGCCGGTCTTGTAGTGAAGATTCCGGCTCAGAGTAGGAAGTGACGTCAGTGACGTCACATCCGGCTCCCGCAACCAGGAACGATGCGTTCCAGGATGCGTTCCATGGACCGGATGTGACGTCACTGACGTCACATCCGGTTTTTCCGATTCAAATTCCCCGCCTAGAGGCGGGGAATTTGAATGTGTCCGCGAACAGGGCGGACGGCGGACATCTTTAAAAGTTCGACCCGCCCTGTTCGCGGACACTCCGGGCTGGTGTTCGCCCATCTCTACTCATTACATCATAGACTCTTTTAAACAGACATCTTCCTTATTTACCGATGCTTTCTGGGGCCTTTCTCTTTTAAATTGTTCCCATTACTTAATATTTGTTCAATGCACCATACCCACTGGCATTTTTTAAATAAGCATATTCATATTAGGCTTGAAAATTCTATTTCATCCTACAGAAAGTGCAATTTATCATTTTGTGATTTCTGTATACCACTGATTTTAATTTTATTTACCTACAAGTTTCCTATTTGTAGGGGTTCAGCACCAACGGGGCTGTTAATGATGTCAGTCCACACAATGGTTATCTCTTTAGGGTGCAAAAGTTAGAGTGGTTTTAAACCTACAAAAAAGGAAACACAAAAAAAACCCATATACACATTACTTACCTACGTGTAGTCTTCGTCTGTGGAAACTTATCCCTGTAGATAAAAAAAACATACTTAGCTTTCTCTCTTCCTTGCATCAACACGGTCCTACGTGGAGTGTTCCTCCAGCATGAAAGATCAAGACTCAACGTGTCTTGTTTCCTTCAACAATCCAGATTTAAATTCGGTGACGCTCTGCCCCTTAAGCATCACTAGATTCAGATCTATTGGGCAAAAAGTGATTTGCGAAGTTAGACTTCACTCCTGATGTCTACCGTCTCAAGTTCCCTTGCACACAGAGCCCACCTGTTCTGGGGCCGATAATAGGAAGTAAATACAAAGGTGGTAGATCCACTTTAACAACATCAACAAAACAAGGTCCTCAGAAAAGTACCAAGGCTTTCAAGCATTAAAAACTATTTATTTTCCTTGACATCAAGAAATCACATAAAACTGTATTACTGGTAGCAACAGACTAGCTGGTTAGGATCCCTAATACATTTGTCTCAGCTTCTTTTGAGACTTTCCGTGCCAAACCCGATGGGACCCTTTCACTGTTGGGCTAAAGGCCCCCATACACGTGTCGGATTCGCACCGGATTCCGGCACGATCGATTCCGGGCGCGTGCACGCCAAACGATCGTGCCGGAATCGCATGCAGCCCACCTGGTCCGATCGATCACGTCCGATTGATCAGGGGCTCAGAATCGGATCCGACGGAGAACCAACATGTTGGTCTTTCTCATGCGATTCTGTCCGGATAAGGGGGAGTTGCCAGTTGTGAGGTGGACATCCGGAATCCGTTGGACAAGGTGGTATGCAGCGATGGATACTCTTAATTGGCCGATTGATCACACCTGCGATTCCCGGCAGAATCGCCGGAATCGATCGGATGATGAATCGATCGGACATGGGATCCGACACGTGTTTGGCTAGCTTAAGCTATTTTATACAGTCACACTGGTCCGTCACACTGTTTATTGAAATTTGAAGAAATGATTTTGTGTTATCATAAGTGATGGCCGAACAGTTTGACGTCCGCCTGTTCGCAGGGAAATTCAAATTCCCCATCTGTTTGCAGGGAAAAAATGGTGACGGTAAAAGTGACGGTAAATGGACCACACAGTTCTGTGTTCCATATACTGAAAGTCATGTCACTTCCGTTTTTTTGCCCAATTGTTTCACTGGAGACCGAGGTCCTCTGGCTGGATCTTTCCATGCTTGATCCAGCCAGCGTTAGTACAATAAACTTCTTCTCGCTGGCGAAGGGGGTGGGTTGACCACCCGTACTGTTCTCTGGTGGGAAGAAAATAAATATTTCTGATACAGTCATGTTTAAAAAAGGGAAATCCTTCCACAAACATCAATGTAAAAAAAAGGAAATGAGCAGAGCCTCGATAGTGTCAACTCATTATGAAAACAGTAGCAGCCACTCAGGTAACAGCAGGTGTCTATTACCTTTCTTCAACAGTAACATACTTGGGACATTGCAGAGTGTTCAGACATATATTAATTTGTGTTACCAGATCTGGTGACAATCATCTCATGTGTTATTATAATTTTCCAGCTTGCTCTGTGGACCTTCCACCAAAACAATTATAGTGATGAGCGGCATAGGCAATATTCGAATTCGTGATATTTCGCGAATAATTCTACTAATATTCGATTCTATATTCGGAAATTCGAATATTCGCGGTATGACCATGTATTGCGAAATTCATATTCGCATTGCGAAAATAATATTCGCATCACAAAAATCTTTAAAATGAATGGTCACATGCTATGTTTATTTTCGCAATACGAATATTATTTTCGCAATACATGGCCTTATTGCGAATATTCGGAATTGCGAACATCTCGAATTGCCGATATTCGCGAAAAATATTCGCCATTCGAATATTCGAGCTCAACACTAAAGAATTATTGCTTGGACAAATGCCCCATTGTATTCATCCAATGGATGAGGAACTCAAGTAAAGATGTTTGAGGTTCAACTTGGTTATTTTTCTAAATGATAATATTGAGATATTTGGGTAAACAAGCCACATCAATTACACTTTAAGGCTGAGGCTCCACTTGGGCGGTCTGGGAGGGGATGCTGCACGTTTTTTTAGCTGCATCCGAACTGCTTCCATTCCCCCCAATGAGCCTGTCTCCACTGCAGCAGTTTGGGTGAAAAAAATATGCGCTTTACTGAGCTTTTCAAGCAGCACCGCGACACAACCCATTGAAATCAATGAATGTGGATCGAATGCGGTTTTGAAGTGTGTTTGTTTTGCCCATTAATAGCAATGGATAAAAAAATAAAATAAATAAAAAACATAGCCAATCCGCAAGAAAAACCGCTAGTAAACTGCAGGGAAACTGTGCCGCACAGAAAACATTAGCATTAGTGGAGCCTTAACCTTAATTGACTTATATTAGTAAGTTAGTAATATTATGTTTACTGTTGGCAATGCTCTGTTGTGTAAATGTAACCCTACATGCAAAAACGATAGCACAATTCTGGTTCTCCAGGCGGATAGAGCAAACAGATGTGAGATGGTAAGCAACTGCTCTGAATTATATTAGAAATTTAGAAAATATTATTAAGCATTGCTATTTTAACCTAATGTATTTCTACGAGAACACTGAACAATGAATAACAGAGCAAAACTGCGTGTGCGGAAAAATCAGCCTTGTTTATAGCATGTATTGGTACATTACAGCAAAGCACTTTGTGTTTGGTTTGTGTGTTTTAGCACACTAGGGGATGTTAGGTAAAACCTATATATATTGGCAACAGCAACAAATCAGTCTCTTGCATTTTCTAGACTGCAGTGAAAATCGAAACTTGATTAGCTGTTATAATGCACATCCCTATGGTTTATAATTTACGGTTTACCATCAGAGTTGTACAGGAAACTGCAGGTCAGATAAGGCTACTGCACTTCACTCTCATTTGAATTAGTTAAAGAACCATATGGTGAGAAAATATGATCTTACAGCTTTTCAAACCAGAAGTGAAATAACAATGTACACCTTTAAGACAGATGATATTTACCAAATGTCAGATTACTTGCATGGGTAAACCTCCTGTAGGCTGAAGTGTCTTGTCTCCAAACTCTGATTTGGAAGAAATAAATGACAATTATGATTTTACACTGTGAAGTTTGTGGTTAGGTAAGATAATGCTGAAAAAACAGTTGCTTTTTTAAGTCTAAAGCCTGCCATAGACACCTCGATCTATGGCAGACCTTTAGCAGACTGATTACAGCGTGGTGACGTCACCATGCTGTGAGCAGTCTGCTAAATGTCGGACAGGAATCCTGTGTGTTCCACTGACACACAGGACTCCTGTCCGACACTAGCCAATTAACTCTGAGGGGGAGGAGACTCCTCCTCCAAGTTAACAGCCTGCAGCTGTTCTGCCTGTCAGTCGGGCAGAAAAAGAACCGGCATGACGGATCCGTGTGCGATCCGACCTGCCGGCTTTTTTTCAACCTAACTCACATAACCCACATAGTTGCGGCAGACCAACCTTGATGTGCTCGGCGGGAGTGAGCACGCAGGTTGGTCTGCTACAACTATGGCCGGGAGTCTGCCCGTCTATGGGGGGCTTAAGTCATTTAGACTAAGTCATTTAGTTTCTTAATGGTGAAACACTGAAGCCCATTCACACCTATGTGAAGGATTAACACACATTCCATTTACCACCATTGTAGTGCATTGGCAGCCTGTATTAATGAATGAGCTTCCTTACCACAATGTACATAAACATGTATAGGGGGTCTAATTGCTTTAGGTTTAAGTTGGAGACCATATGTTTTTTTTTTCGGAATTAAAAGACTTTACACACATGTAAATACAATTTACACTTTGACTTTTATGCAACAATTCTGATAGAACATGAAGACCACCGGAGGCTAGGCCTGTCACAATGTTAATTACAATCGAGTCGGGGGAGGCAGAGAATAACTAATCTCTCACGGGTTGGGTTGCCCATCCCCTAAATAGTAATAGAGAGGATTAAGGGTACCCTCGATGGGGACTTTTGATTGACAAAACCCAGCCTCTTAGCAATAAGATGAATTGATTACAAATGGTAAAAGTAGTTGCAATGTTTATTCAAAAAGTACAACAATGAATCCAACACCAGGGATATCCCATTTGGGTACTAAACTTCCTGGTGTTGAACTGTACAACGATTTTTGTTTCAAACCATAATTTATCTTGTCAACATGTTTCGCTCTCAATTGCAGGCCGAAACATGTTGACAAGTTAACCTATGGTTTGAAACACAAATCGTTGTAGAGTACAACACTTGTTGTACTTTTTGAATAAATATTGCAACTACTTTTACCATTTGTAATCAATTCATCTTATTGCTAAGAGGCTGGGTTTTGTCAATCAAAAGTCCCCATCAAGGGTACCCTTAATCCTCTCCAATGTTAATTACAATTAAGTCTTTATTTGGTGCTTCAAACCATAGGCATACACGGCTAGATGCCCGTACGATCAAAGAGCTATTCAAGCTTCCTCGATATCGAGCCGCAGCACTTCTGCGTCATTGATCCCATCCGATACTAAGTAATGGAGATCGAATAGGGTTAACCAATATGTTGCTTCGATTGATCGATTGGTCCTCGGCTTGATGGTTCTATTTTTTAATCGATTAGAGCACAATTAGGCGCCGATGCCTAGTGTATGCTTAGCTTATGAAACACTAAAACTAAACACTAAATGAGAGAACTTTCGTAGACGTAGACGTGTGTGGGCGGGGGTATCTGTAATTGGGAAACTATATATATTTAAGGAATTGTTTAACTTAACCCCACTCAAGCAAATCCAAAAACCTTTTACAGCTTCCCTGGTGGATACTGGCTTCTTCTGTGCAGCCCATGCCTACTTTATAACATGGTGGGTTCTCAAATGTATTCAAATGGGCAAAACTAGAAAGTTATTTAAAGATATGAGGCCCAGAACTACTGGAAGAAAAACAATCCGCCATGAGGCAAAAATAGGAATCTCTCCTAATTTTTTCTCCTCTAGCCCTATCTCTCTATAGCCCTAGAAAGGACCAAAGTGAGTCTACACTACTACCCTGTTTCCCCAATAATAGGGCATCCTCCACAAATAAGGCACCCCTGAAGATACAGTACTGTAACTCTGGACAGGGGGGATCAGAGGGGGAAATCAAAATGACACAGGAGGATCAAAAGGGGTTACTAAAATGGTAATTCCCATCTCTGAGTCTCCTGTGCCATTTTGATTCCCCCCTAAACTTTGAAAAAATTAAAAAAATATATTATATTTTTAGGAATAAATAATCAAATCCCACTGATTTGGTCTCATTGAGTTAACATTTGCAATCCTTCACACCTTACTTTTGGCTGAATCTTCTGGGGTCATCCCAAAGCTGGCACAATCGTGGACATATCCCATAACCCTCTTCTAAAGCAGGGAACACGCGGCTTGATATCCCTGCAGCAGCGCAATGATGTCATCGCGCTGCTGCCCATTACCGGAGGAGCTGGAGACACAGAACTGCTCCGACGATGCTTTGCATGGAGATCTGCGGTCTCCATACAAAGCAATGGACATCGACTGTGGTTTATGGTCATGTCCGCTATCCTTTTTTTCGATTGGAATTGATTGCTCCCACTCGAAAACAGGGATGGCCGCATATGATATGGGCCAGATAGATGGGCGTGAGCGCGCACTATGCTCAAAGCAGCCATGGATCTGCCCCATATCTACATGTGTTCCCTGCTTAAAGCTAGCCATACACGTGTCGGATTCCATGTCCAATCGATTCATC
>CM070039.1:11028814-11073018 GCA_036250615.1 Ptychadena robeensis
CTTCTCTACATCTCCAGCAATGTCCTCCAACCCTTCTCTACAACTCCAGCAATTTTTGTGGGGAAACCATTTTCAGAGGCTTTGCAATAAGCTGACAAAGTTAGCTAGCACCATGTGAATTTTCGGCAATGTGAATTTCCCAATCACTCCCGCATGCAAAATTTCTAATAAAATGGCGATATTCGCACATGAAATAGCGGCACGGCAAATCAAAAGCGAAGTTCTTTTTTTAAGTTGAAATTCCGCATTCAGTCAAATATCAGGCTGATTTTCGACTTTCGGCGAAGAGTCGAAATGACCCCATCAAAATCCGACTATGCGACTTTTTCGGCGAAAAAGTCGAAATTTCTACTTGAAAATTCGCACTGCAAATTTTTCGCCCATCCCTAGTCCGCACTAACCGTGTTCACAATGCATATCTTACACCACTTCCCTCTCTAGCCGAGTTTATAGTTTTGTAATCCAGCTGAATCCTCCAGGTGCAGGAGTTCCCTATATTGACCCCGTCTCCTGGGTCTCCTTCAAACGTATATCACCCCGCACACCAGATAAAATCTTTGTTTCAGTTTTATTAAAACAAAAGTGTTTAATCAGACATATGCATACACAAAGATGCATCAAGTCACCCTCAGGGGGTCACCACCAACTCTCTGAAGCGTTTCGTCCAAATCCGGGACTTATTCATAGAGATACTGACTGTACTAAGTGCTGAGTTAGAGTAAAAAGTGACTATATTTATTGAACATATTGAAGCGGCTTTTGGGGTTTTCTAGCCTAAAGGTAGGATTTGACCAAGAAAAAAGTTTAGGAGACCTTAAATGATTCACCAATAACTGGCTTAGTTTGAAATTTTATTAAACCATTAATATGAATCATAACATCTGCCTGCCAAACAAACTGTCAAACAAACATCTGCAACACAATCAATTACATGTCTTGTAATGCACTTTAATCAAACAGATAGAATTGCATTTTTCACAAAGGTGGAGTGACAGTGTTTTTAGTTTTGGTTTTTCTCATTAGTATGTTTTTTGCATCTGCCTTAACAACCATTCATAATAGCTGTTTAGGCATGTGCAGGGGTGTATATAGTCATTTATTTTTCGGACCATAAGACACACTTTTTCACCCCCAAAATTGGGGGCCAATGCCCGGCTCTCCCATCTGAACTGTGTAATTGCCTATGCCAGCCCTGAACTGGCATAGGCAATAAAGAGAGAAGTATAGATTAACTTGCATCTATATATCTTTCTCATGTCCGTGGGAACAGTAATGACTCTGCTGCCCCCACGGACACAGAAACAGTAACATCGGGAGAGGAGAGCAGAGCCGAGCAGAAGACAGCCCAGCACCCCCTCCCTTCCTCCTGCAGATTAGTGTAAAGTATGACGTTCTGCTGAGAGTGTACTGCTGCTAATGACACCTGCTGGCTGAATTAAATATTGCATCCATTAAATTCATTGCATTAACCTAATAGATGTGAAAACGTATTAAATCTTTTTTCTGGTTTTCCTGCCCTAAGGTCCGGTGCGTCTTATAGTCCAAAAAATGGTACATTACTTGCTATCACACCAGAAGGATGCCAATCCCATATGGAATTTATTTCTTTAAAAAAAAGCCTACTTTAAGGGCATCATACAAGAGTTACAATATTGAATTTTTAAACAATACATTTTTTTTTTTAAATTACATTTTATTTCTCATAATGAGCGCAGAGAAAATGTTTAGCAATGAAAAAGGCTTGCCTCAAAGCTGTCATGAGCTGCAGATTGGGAATCACCGGCAGTCTACATAAACTATGAATGAATTTTGCAGCTAACAAAGAAATGATTCAGAATTGTACTCCAGTCCCTTGTCAGTTGTTCTTTATATAAAGATGTCACCAGGCCCATTTGTATGTAAGCAAACTTGTGGTTTGTAGGCCCTGGTGCTGGGTGACAGGGCTGACTGCTGAGAAATACTTAAGAGGGTTGGGAACCCAGTGACCAGTAAATGGCACTAATTGTACATTTAATTGCACCGTTATAAATGCTCATACATTTATGGGGTTTCCCTAGCATAGGGTAGTGACAGGGTCTATTCACTTTTTGCGTATATGTGTATATGTAGCTGCTATGTACATTACACCTATGTATTAACTGTATATATGTTTGTTTGGTGCCTGTCCCCTTAAGGGTTGTACACCTACTGTTTACTTGAGAATGGGTACATGTCTAGATGTCTGTCTCCTTTTTCCTACTCACTCCTCACAAATGTATCAATCATAATCTGCCCAACTACTGGCCTTAAGCCAACCCATCTGGGAGTCTAAAAATGCTAGCTCCTCAGAACATTTTGGGCATTTCTGATGTTTACTGACCTGATACATAGTGTTGAGCTCAAATATTGGAATTGCGATTATGTTCACCGAATATTGGCTATTTGACAATTCGCAAAATTCGTGAATATGGTGGCGGATATTCACAATCTTGAATATTTGCGATATTTTGCACCAAGAAGCTTTGCAGCCATGCATTGAGAATATATATATATATATATATATATATATATATATATATATATATATACTGTATATATATATATATATATATGTTACCATTCATTTTGAAGGTAATGGCAATGTGCATGCATTTCGAATATACGCATTTGAATATTGACTATGCCACTTATCACTACTGATACAAGGTAGATCCTTCAGATGTGTCCCCGAATGCAGGATTCCTAGGTCAATTATCCACTGAAGCAGTGGGACTTCCTGGCAAGGACTGCCTATCTTCTCCCATGGTGTGAGAGCCTTCAGTTACAGACTAAAGCAGGGTACAGACGTGGAGATATGGGTCAAATTGATGGCTGTTTCGAGCGCCAGGCACGCTTACGGCTATCTATCTTACCCATATAATCTGCCCCTATAGCTGTTTTCAAGCTGGACTATTCAATCCCGCTCGAAAACAGCCTTATCGGACATGACCGTTAATACGGCGATATCCGATGCTTTGTCTGGGTCTCCAGGCAACGCTCGGCTGAGGAGGAGGAGCCGGGGAGAGGCAGTTCTGCTCTCCCCGGCTTCTCCGAATATCGAGCCATCTATACCCTGCTTTAGGTACCCAACCACGAGTAGGAGCAAGTTCGGAACTGTAGACTTCCCAAGATTAGTGCCCCATCCCTGATAACGGGTGATGGTGAAGAAGCTGTAAATATTCTCTAGCTAGTAAACTTGTAAATATCCCCTACTTCATGTGTGGACCTTCCGTTTTCTTGGTGTGTGTGCTTTGTGGCATGTGCTGAGCAGAAGATATATAGTGTTTAGCTCAAATATTGGAATTGCGATTATGTTCGCCGAATATTGGCTATTTGACAATTCGCTAAATTCATGAATATGGTGGCGGATATTCACAATCTTGAATATTTGCGATATTTTGCACCAAGAAGCTTTGCAGCCATGCATTGAGAATATATATATATATATATCTATAATGTTACCATTCATTTTGAAGGTAATGGCAATGTACATGCATTTCGAATATACGCATTTGAATATTGACTATGCCACTCATCACTACTGATACAAGGTAGATCCTTCAGATGTGTCCCCGGACGCAGGATTCCTGGGTCAATTATCCACTGAAGCAGTCTGACTTCCTGGCAAGGACTGCCTATCTTCTCCCATGGTGTGGGAGCCTTCAGTTACAGACTAAAGCAGGGTACAGACGTGGAGATATGGGTCAAATTGATGGCTGTTTCGAGTGCCAGGTGCGCTCACGGCCATGTATCTGACTCATATAATCTGCCCCTATAGCTGTTTTCGAGTGGGACAATTCAATCCCACTCGAAAACAGCCTTATCGGACATGACCGTTAATACGGCGATGTCTGATGCTTTGCCTGGGCCAGTTCTGCTCTCCCCGGCTTCTCCGAATATTGAGCCTATCTATATATATACTCTGCTTTAGGTACCCAACCACGAGTAGGAGCAAGTTCGGAACTGTAGATTTCCCAAGATTGATGCCCCATCCCTGCCAACGGGTGATGGTGAAGAAGCTGTAAATATTCTCTGGCTAGTAAACTTGTAAATATCCCCTACTTCATGTGTTCACCTTCCGTTTTCTTGGCGTGTGAGCTTTGTGGCAGTGTGCTGAGCAGAAGACATCCTTCTAAAGAATCTGGTCATGTAAGTTGCACACTACCAATGACACCCCACGACACTACAGCTAACTAACTAACATAACATAAATATACATTTAGTTAATTTCTTGAAGACCAGATGCTTTGTATGAGGTATGGACTGTTCGCTCAAATATCTCCTATATTGAACTCTAAATAAATATTACTTATAGGTCTTTAATGAGAGCAATAATTACCAGTGTGATTGTTCACCAATGGACAGCTTAGTAAATATACTCCAGATAATGACATCATAAATATGAATTCATTGCTACATTGCAGAACAGTATTCCTTATGTAATACCTGAATTAAACCTATATTTTATGCAGGCAATAAATGTATCACTGACAATTATTTTATTACCCTAATACGGATCAGAGAAGATATGATTAGACTGACGGGTGTAGATGATTGCAGTGCTGAGTAAGGATGGTCTAAAAATTCGCAGAGCAAATTTTTAAGTAGAAATTTCGACTTTTTCGCCAAAAATTCGCATAGCCGAATTTTGATGGGGTAATTTCGACTTTTCGCCGAAAAAGTCGAAAATCAGCCTGATATTTCGACTGAAATCGAAATTTCAACTTACAAAAAAACTTTGCTTTTGATTTGCCGTGCCGCTTTTTTGCGTGCGAATATCGCCATTTTATTTAAAATTTTCCCATGCGGGAGTGATTGGAAAATTCGCATGGTTCTAGCTAACTTTGTCAGCTTATTGCAAAGCCCCTGAAAATGGTATCCTCACAAAAATTGCTGGAGTTGTAGAGAAGGGTTGGGGAAACATTTGAAAACAATAAGTTTTGCTCTAACATGTCAAGTTTGTGTATAAATTGGGTTTAAATCTCAGCTCTGATTGTAAAGCTCTGCTACTATGTACACTGATTCTTCTATTATAGCTCAAGTGATGAGTATGTGATTGCAGATAATAGAACATTACAGTATGTGAATAGACTTCAATTATATATTGCTCCAGCAAAGGACTGCATCATCGTGGCCATAGACAATATTAATTGCTCCCGTTAGTGTATGAAGCGCAATACTATAAACTGTGCATTATATTTTATTTAGCAGAATGGTGTGGAGGTGTGTGTGTGTCAGCAGTTCACAGAGCATAATACTGCTTGGAAAAGTTGTGGCTTTCTTCCAAGGCTTCCTACACATTTCCGCTGTTCCTTTGAAGTCTCTTCCAGTGGAGTAATGACACAAGTTCAGGTGATTAGAGCGCTGTAAGGATCAACCCCACACAGAACATATCTTCCATATGTAACAGTAGTTCTGTCTGTATGACAGATATGCCATGAATGTAAATCTATGCAAAGCCAATTTAATATTACATGATGATTCTTTAAGGTACAAATACAAAGTAACAAATACAACTGGTGCAGTATTAAATCATAATGAATAATAGAGATATACTGAACAGAATGGTTATTATTATAATATTGTACTATTAATGGAGTGTATAATATATATAGAACAGGGGTGCCACACACTGTCAATCTATACTAGAAATAAATCTCCTGTTTCCTATCTTTTTCTCTTTTTTTCATCTTTATTATCAACACAATGAATACAATGCTTTTTAAGATATAACTGAATAGCAGGGCTTTTTTTCTGGGGGAACGCACTGGAACGGAGTTCCGCCACCTATTTTAAGCCTAGCCCCGAAATAAGGGCACTGGCTGCAGTGCGTCGTGGGTGGCCCCCCGGGGGGCCCCCATGTGTGTTGTTTAGTGGGGGTAAGTGTTGGCCATTTAGCACGGGTTACGGGCGCACCACAGGCGGGTGATTTTGTGCCTGCACTGGGGGGCGCACTTGCCCCCGTTGCCCCGATGGGGAGCTATTTATGGAGCAGACACCCGACATAAAGGGGCGGTTTTAGGGGGCAGACCTAAGGGTGGGTAGGGGCGTGGCCAGGGGAGAGGGGTGAGTTCCACCACCTTTTCTCTGAGAAAAAAGCCCTGCTGAATAGTAATTATTAAAAGATGTAAAAGTGACTCGTAAGCCAAAAACATTTAGGCACCACTGATAAAAAATTTAATGTCGATCAATTAAAATGAGCTTTTTCCTCCATCAAATAATGGGGGAGGAAACATCTGTGTGTCTTAGAGACAGACAGACAGTCTGGATATTTGCAGAGAAAAACCGGCTGCCATCAGCTGCTGTCAGTGTCTCTCAGCTTTCTTGCTCTTTGCTTGCTCAGTGTCTTGCTCTGCTCTCTCTCTCTGGTCTCCCACCTCCCTCCTGTTGATGAATGACACCTAAAGTAAGGGAGAGCAGAGAGTAGGGCTGCCCATACATGGGTCAATGTATGGGCAGCTCTACTGCCCGTTCGATCGATGAATGATCCAGTGCGACGCGCTCGTTGATTAAGCGGCCAATCGATGCGCACCACTTTGCACAATCGAGCCCATTGAATACTTTGGATGGCGACCTGGTCCTCGTCCAAAGTAACGGCAATCGAACATATATTTACCAACAGTGGGTGGCCATGTTTGATTCCTGAACAATCGATCGCTGCGAACGCACAATGAAACCGAACTAAAACCCTAACTCTATTTACAAGGTAGTTTTGTATGCCACAGCTGCCCAGAAAGCGCCCAGGCTCTCCTATGTGTGAGTGCGTGCACACTTGTTCTGGTGCTTGGTTGGCATTTAGATAACACCCCATAACAGCTATTAAAAAACTTTATGTAAATGAACCATAACACTCTAATCTTCATGCGCTAATCACTTCTTGCTCTCCCACACACACTGTCTATTGACACTTAAGGTGCTCATACACGTATAGATGGGTGCTAGATCAATGGGCGCTTTGAGTACTGTTACCCATCTAATGCGGCCACCCCTGGGATCATTCGGTCCTGCTCGAAAACAGACTGGTGAAGCAGGTCCATAAATGCTACTCGATCTGCATTCTTTGGATGGGGACAAGAATCAAGCATCTGAAGTGATGCGCCTTGATTCCCGGTCCTGTGCAGCGATGTGACGTCATGGTGGCGCCACCATGCTGCACTCGATCGATCATTAATTGAGCGCCCATCTTGACATGTATGGGCAGCTTTAGGAAGAGGGTAAGTAGGTAGTAGTTAGCGCATGATGAAGAAACCATGCAACCCTATGTACCTAATGTCCTCTCCTCTGTCCATCTAGGTTCTATGTATCAAAATACACAATTTATTTTCTTTGTGTGTGATTTTGCACAGTAAACCTGACCAATAATCCTGTTATTAGCCTAACACAAGGTAATGCACACTGAATATTCAGTACACCTCATATGTTAAGGCAGTGAAGCTCCAATTCAGATGGAAGCTACACGTGGCCATTCAAAATCAGATCCGACAACTTGCTTATTACTATTCTACATTATTCTCTAGTCCCATGAAAACTGCATGAAAGCAGGTTGTATATAGAATCTTTACTGTTTAAAATGTACCTTCTGCGAACTGTTTGTGAACATTTTTCAATAGCTTGTTTGATATATCCAACTGGGTGGCTGTTGGGAAAAAAGTTACTCACGTATATGAAAATGTATCACCAGTTGGATGTCAGTCTTGGATAATGAGGATTTCAAGGTAGCCCAGCCTGTATTTGTATGCAAACTTCCCTCTGTATTTCCCTCTTGCAATGCTACATGGAGGAAAGAAGTGAGATCCAATTATTCAACACGGAGGGCCGGAGATAATATAGTTGCTGAGGAAAGTACTAGATGGTGTTGGATGTAGACTGGCGAGCAAATGTTCCCATCTCTACCTTGCATTCCGCAGACTCTAATGTACATTGTGAATCGTTACCAATGCCCAGTGAAATCTGACCATGTATTTTCAGTACCGGAATAAAACCTGAACAACAGTACAAGACTCAAGGTTAGACTGGAGTTCAGCTTTAAACAATTCAAATAGTAACAGCTGTAAACTTTTTGAATCTGAAGTTCACACTGTCTAAATTAATTTGAATCAACGCTCTTCAAATTAATTAAGTTTGCAGATATGAATATAAGTTGCACAATAAGCTGCATGACCTTATCTCTCCAGATATCCCTACAATCATGTCCCATTTGGATAAAGCAACAGCCTTCAGTGTTGAGATATCACTCTATACCCCAGATGAAAATAAATGAAGCCTGCAAATTGTGTTTGACAGATGCTTGGGTAAAGATAACAGAATGCATTAGTAATGTAAATTAGCCTATATTGTATTCTGTAGGGTTTTTTTTTTTATAAAGAAGTTAAACTTTCCTTCTGTGTTCATAGCACTCCAAGTTGCATTTTATCAAGTAAGATATTATAGAAACATGCAATTTCTTGGTATTTCAGCAATGTAATATATTAGTACATGGTGTACATATGCACTATGTACTACATATGCACCATATGCACCATGAACGGACCAATTCCAAATGGCAAATAGAGATGGTCGAATTTTTTGATTTGCTAACTTTGTGAGTTGATTGTAAAGCCTCTGAAAATGGTATCATCACCAAAATTGCTGGAGATGTAGAGAAGGGTTGTGGGAACATTTGAGAAAAAAAAGTTTTTAACAAAGCTCTAACACATGTCGTTTGTGTATAAATTAAGTTGAAAAACAAAGTCCGATTTTTGAAATTTTGACTTGACTTTCAACTTAATTTGTGCAAAAACTATTTGTGTTAGAGACATACTTTTTTTCTGTAGTATACCCCCAACCCTTCTGTACATCTCCAGCAAGTTTGTTGATGATACCTTGTTCAGTGGCTTTGCAATTAACTTGGAATCGTCAATTCGCCCATCTCTAATGGCAAATAGCAAGATGTAAAAGTCCAGTAACCCTAGCCAATCAGAAAACAGAAGCCAGCACAATCCCCAGAACACAGGGCAGGAAGTATTCCCCGAAAATTCTCTCCTGAGAGTTGTTATGTTGTCTGAGTGTGTATCATCAGCTCTGCACATGGATGTAAACACAGCCACATGAGTTTAGAGAAGACAGGTTGACTTGTACCTGTGAGGACCTCGGCTGTGCCGGGTACCACCTGCTGGTGGCACTGTGCTTGCCCTTTCCTGGGTTGTTTCCACAGTCACCAGCAGGTGGCTCCCTGCACGGATGGGCTGGGTTGAGGTCACCTGCCTTGTTAGCCTGATGGCCTCACCCACACATGCTTGCTGAGCATTTTACTCCACTGTGAACCCTGAACATCTGAATCTAAACACTGGACATTTTTTGCACCTGTTTGGTTTGTTCCAGGTTTTTGTAAGTGCACAATAAACCCCTTTGTTCCCCATATCCCCCTCTAGTTGTCAGTGTGTGCTGCCTGTCTGGTTGCCCTCTTCTATGGATCCTGACAAAACTTTTCTGGTTCCTATGCTTATCCACATCCTCATAACCCAGTTGCAGTGAACCTTATTAGAGTCCGTGGGGGGTGAATTATCTTGTTTCCTTCACCCCATTTGTAGGGCTAATAAGCAAGAGGACATTCACTGATGCTAAAATAAAAACATATATATTAATTAAATTATATTTGAGCTTATTTTACTAAAAGGTGGTTGGTAATTTACTCCACTGTTTCTGGCAGTGAACATACAAAATGTTTTATACATATATATGCTATAGCAAACTCGAAACCTCATCTCTAAAGGTAGCCAAACATTAGGCGATTCTGCCTGGATAGATGAGGGATGGACTTTAGTGGGATATCCTCATCCCGCTGCAGCTGGCCTTTCAGCTGATCAGCGGGCACCCTTTGTATGCGGGCCATTACTTTGAATGGGGGACTGACGTTCTCATTCAAAGTAATGGGGATCGGCCGGGAATTTACTGACATCACCGTGCAATCCGACATGTGGCAGATTCCTGGTCTATCTCACCAGATGGGGCCACCCGGCACAGCGGTCAATCGGAAGAAAAAATAGTCCAAATCAGGCCGTGTATGGCTTCCCTTAACAGTTACCTTTTACTTTAGTTGTGCTGCAAGAAGAACCTTGAATGGCTCTAATATCAAGCTGTGTGTTCCTTGCTTAAGGCAACAGAGAGTTGCCTGAACAAAGAGGTGTTTCAGTCTCTGTGCCACAGGCTCAATCACATTTGTCTGCTTTATTGTTATTGACCCCTGGACTGTTTTTGACTACCCTGTTTGCTGCCTGCCCTGCCCTGACTATCGCCTGCCTGACTATGTCTCTGCCTGCCATCTCTGTACTTTGAATTGTCAGCTGCTGCCGGTTAGTGTAACTAGGGACCGCAACCTGGGGGCTCCCCGCAGCAAAATCCACCATCTGGGGAATCCTGGGGGCTCCTTAGACTCCGAGCCCTTGTTTATACTTGTCTGGTGTCACGGTGGGTCCATTGCTCCCATGGTTTACCTATAACAATTACTTTGTAAAGAGGGACTTTACATCATTCCAAATAATATAAACTATAAAAAAGCACCAGGTACCATTTTACTTCTATACCACTGGTTTAAAAAAAAAAATGCAAAAAGCACATTCCAGTATACCACTAGTAGCGAGTTCCACAACATGTTTGTTGAAGACGGCTTATCATCGTAATATACAGTTTTACAAAGAATTCCTTAGACCATGTTAAAAAATTGTGTTCTGATGGTCCCTCCAAACACCTAATCGCATGGCTCTATCAACAACTCTTGGAAGGGGACCCCCACCCGACTGCCCACTTGAGGACTAAGTGGGAGGAGGCGTTGGCAATACAGTTCTCGGAGGCAGAGTGGGACGTCATGTGCACTGTGGCCCATAAGTCGTCTATCCACTGTAAAATGCAAGAGACAAACTACAAAATTCTATCCCACTGGTACCGGCCCCCGGAAGTTTTACACTTCTATGACGGCTCCATCAGTGCGGAATGCTGGAGATGTCAGTCGGACCGGGGGTACTTAGCCCACATCCTCTGGTACTGTCCCCTCATTCAGCCCTACTGGGAGGCCATTCATAAACTGCTCACCGAGACGTTTCAGCTCAAGATACGCTTTGCCCCGGATGAGTACCTCCTCCACTATACCTCAGACTCGGATGGGACTCCCTACAAGTCCCTATTGAGACACTTGGTCAATGCAGCCCGCACGATTGTTCCCAGGCGGTGGAAACAGCCGACGGCCCCCTCTGTAGCAGAGTGGAAGATCCAGGTTTCCTATGTGTGCCAGATGGAAGAGTTCCTTCATACCAAAGCTGATACTCTGAAGCGTTTCACCAAAATGTGGAGTCTCTGGCTCTTAAAGTGCAAAGACATCCCTTGAATTGCAGTGCCCAATTAGGTGTAGTTGGGTGAGGTCTTTGGGGGGGGGGGTGCCCCCTTGGCGGTCTGAATGGTTGATGGCTCCATGTCTCTAATGTTGGAGCGGTTGCCCCTACAGTAATATTCGCAAGTGCTCCTGACAGAGTCTGGGTTTGTTCCATCCTTAGGCAACCCTGGGTGATAGGCTATGGAACTCCCATATGTGCAACTTTACCTATGCCGACCTACCCGGGTACTTCTGAGTTTTTTCTGTGTCCTTTCAGTTATCTCTGTAATTTGTGGTTTTTGACCTGTTTTATGTGTATGGTTTTTGTTTTTTTTTACTACCGGCCTGCTTTGGGTCGTTTCTGTTATTTCTTTGTACCCTGAAAATCTTTAAATAAATAAAAATTTTATTGGGAAAAAAAAAATTGTGTTCTTATAATTGGTAAAAGACTCAAAGCTTATCATTCACGTCAGTGGAGTCCTTTCACATGTTAAGCTAACATAACAAAAAACCAACCTACTACCTTTCAAGTTCAGATTCTGTCTCTGACTTTATGAAATCTTTGTGATACAGATGAACAAAGCTAAGAATGTGTTTTGAAAAGACGAAGAGACAAAGGCAGAATATAAAAGAACATTTGCTTGGAAACTGGGTAATGTTCTGCAATGAAAACGTTTGTATGTGGGGATTACTTATTGTTTTATCTGAGAGGGATAAATTATTAGCGATTAACACGCCGCCATTCAGATTTTGCTCTGTTTTAAGAGAAGGGATCAAAGAATAACTGGAGAGCACTAACAAGGCTGCCAGTTTTAGTGGCCCGGTTTCACAAGATGATCCAGAGGTGTTGCTAGATCCTGGCACCCAGGGCATGTGCCCCAGGTCCTTTATTAAGTGCCCTGGGTTTCTATTCGCAATAACCATATGCTGTATTAACTTTTTTAATCTACTGCATTTACCATATTTTTGAACTATAAGACGCCCTGTTAGCATAAGTGATCTCTCTCTGTCCCTGGGTGTGGAAGCTGCAATCACTGCAATCAATCAGGATTTGAAGGGTGGAGTCTAGTGAGGAGCAACAGTAACCTTTATCCAGAAATTTCTGTTTGAGAACCTGGCTTTGATGGACAAAGTCCTCAGTTCTGGTGCAATTCCTGTGTAACCTAGTAAACTGGCTAATACGCTAACCCCCCATGGCTTGAATGAAGAATTGGACAATAATACCATCATAAAATAACCAGCCCCACCACTAGTCTCTACTTTCTCCCCATCAATCACCTAATTGTGGTTGCTAAGGTGTTCACCTCCTGGATCCATTTGTCTCTGCCTCGTGTTTGTGGATGTGTGTACATTCATGTTTGTCTCTATCTATGATTTGTATATATGTGTGTGTGTGGGTGTATATATCCATGCATCCATGTGTGCTGTGTATGTTTGGTTTTTGGTTTTGGTTTTTTTCTCTCCCAATTGTTCATTATCATTCTCCATTGTATTCTTAACTTGCATTCATGCTTTACTTTTGTCTTCACATACAGGTGCACCATTTAATTATCCATTCTTTTGTTTATTGTTTACTGCACTGATGATGGCCAAGTAGCCTGAAATGGTTCTGTACCAAAAATGTCTCTGTACCAAAAAGGCTATATTTGCACTGTACACCAGCGGTTTCTAGATGTGCATCTGGCTGATGGGGCGAAAAGGAATAATTTGCATGGCTCCACCCACTGTCCCAAAACGAGAGCTTCCACCTAAAGTTTTGGGATTTTTGGGATTGGGTCGTGTAAATACCTTCTGTTTTAAGAAGGCTTGATTGTGCTTTGCACTGCTCGAGTTGAGGGCTTTTTGATTCCTTTCATCCCTTCTCACCATAACCTTCACGGGTACTTCTCTTTGTTTATTGTCTGTAATCCTTGTTCAAGCATTTGTTCTATACTCCCTCTACTGAGCTGCCCTGGTTTCTCCAGTCCCCTCCCCCCCTTTCTTTTACAGCTGTGCCTTTGCTCAGTTTAGGCATGCTAATGAAGAGGAGGGCACTCCTCTATGTGTGTCAATATATATATATAGAGACTCACTACACCCCTTCCCCTATGGTTGAAAAAGAGCCTCCGCTCGAAACGGGTCACATTGCATGTTGTTGTTCCTGTCTGAGCGGGTTTCTTCAACATGAAGATTATCCCTGTTATTAAGGTGACCATACACGTGCCGATTTTTCGGCCGTTTTTAGCCCTCCCGACCGATCCGTTAGGTCGGTCGGGAGGGATTCAGAACTGTTTTAAAATAGGCTGAAAAGTCGGTCGGGTCCCGCCCGCGGATGCCCGATTTTTCGGGAAGACGGCAGCTTGTACATGACGGCATGACATATACAAGCTGCCGTTTTCCCGAAAAACCGGGCATCCGCGGTCGGGACCCGATTTTAAAACAGTTCTGAATCCCTCCCGACCGACCTACCCGACCGGATCGGTCGGGAGGGCTAAAAACGGCCGAAAAATCGGCACGTGTATGGTCACCTTAAGGCTGCAGCATTAAGGTGATCAGTACTAGGGAACCTTCTCACTGTTTATCTACATGCCATAAATAAGGGAAGGGTCAGGACTCCTGGGGTTAGGTCAGTGGTTCCCAGGGGGTGCAGCTAGGGGGCTGAGGGAGGAACAAGCACAACACAAACCATGGAGGAACTAGTTCCAGACAGTAGGAGGAGTGTATGTAATATGTGTGTGTGTGTCTTTTTGTGTGTGTCTGTTCGTCTCTATGTGAATGATTTCTGTCTCTGTATGAGTTTAGTGTGTGTGAGTTTAGTGTGTATGATTGGTGTGAAAACCAAATAAAGTTGTACAAAGCGTCAAAGCACATTTGATGGCCATTTCACACTAGTGCTAGTACACAGTACTGCAATGCAAACATGGCTAGTGTAAAATGGCCCTTAATCTGAACCTGTGTAGTTTAATGGGGGGGGGGGGGCTCTACAGTGCTCCTATCTAGAAAAGGGGGGCCCTGCAGGGAAAGTTGGGAATCACTGGGGAAGTCCCAACAGCCTTTATCCATGGTATGGCGGAAAATGCTTTACAAAAAAATTTCGTATTTGTGTGATGCATTAAATGTTAATATTTTAAAGAATGTCAGGATTAATGGTGGCCCTCAGACATTTTCATATTACCAAACCTGACCCTCTTTGCAAACAATATGGGTTATCTAAGGGGGAAACAGCAGCAAATGTCTGAAAAGTAAAGAAGGATAATTGAAAACAAAAAGTCTGATGATCCATTTGGTGACTGAGTGGAAGAATAAATAATGTAGCATATTTTATATTGTCTGACAAAAATATTATATTACATTTTTTTTAATCTGGGCCATAAAAGATAATAAGAACAGATACTCTAAACATTCTTTAGAAGCACATATACTAAAAATATTTAAAATGTATAAGGCAAGGTCTAAAATATAGACAATGTTATTAGACTATGACAAACCTAGGTTGGCGAGTGGCGTACTGTGGCGGAAGGAACACACACAGCTTCTGAAAGGCATTTGGCTGATTAGGTCAAATCTATTTTTATGTCTTCATTGGCATTCAGTAAACAATAGAAGCATTGTTGAAGTCACTGGAGCGCTGAGTGCCCTTGTGCTTTCTAAAGCAATGTATTTTTTCAAATATATTATAATAAAATATGTTTATGTGGTCACTCAGGTTATTTGTTCCACTTATTGCACATTTGGGTTCCTCATTCTTCGATTGGAAGAACATTGGTAATCAGCGAGTGAGTGATAAGATGCACCGGTAAAAAATAAATACATAAAAAAATCCTGACCTTTATTCCATACATAGCAGTGATCTGTCTATGACTTAAAAACAGGCCTGTATCTATAATTGCAGGGGCCCTATGCAAATTTATTGCACAGGGCCCCCTGATGCTGAATACGGCAGCTGGCCGAGTGTGGGGGTTCTGGTGGGGGGTTTCTATCGTTTGGCCGGCCAAGTGTTCACTAGGGACATCTTGTGGCTGAACATGGTATTGCACAGAGATTGAGCTTAAAGCTCAAACACATTGAATAGCTATAGAGACATGTTTACTTTAACATGTATACACTACTGTAAAAGTAAACATTTTAGATTTCCAAAATTCTTTCAGTTTTTATTTTTAAATGTATATAATTTATGTCACTTGGATAACGCAGGGAAACATTAATAAATATAAAAGGTTGCAGTTATGCTGTAGAACTGGGAATGTAAATTTCTGGTCTAAACTCAGACTAGGCATATGTAGCATGAAATCACGGTTTGACAGTTGGAATATGACTATAAAAGGTTGACATTTGGACTGTAGGTAAGCAAGCCATACACGTGTCGGATTCCATGGCCAATTGATCACTCACCCGATCGATTCCGGCGATTCTGCCGGGAATCGCAGGTGTGATCAATTGGGCAATTAAGAGTATCCATCGCTGCATACCACCTTGTCCAACGGATTCCGGGACGATTCCGTGTCCGATTGTCCACCTCACAAATGGCAACTCCCCCTGATCTGGCCAGAATCAATCTGATGGAACCAACAAGTTGGTTCTCTGTCGGATCCGATTCTGAGCCCCTGAACGATCGGACCTGATCGATTGGACAAGGTGGGCTGCATGCGATTCCGGCACGACCGTTTGGCGTGCACGCGCCCGGAATCGATCGTGCCGGAATCCGGTGGGAATCCGACACGTGTATGGGGGCCTGTAGTCTCAGACGTTAGTTACTTATACTGATACTGAGGTATCACTACTCAGGTTTTAGATCTGAGGACTCAAACGGTGTTATAATGTGAGAGTTATATTCGACAAAAAAGCCATCTGGTGACCTGTGGATGGAGCTAATCGGAGGATCAATAAGGAACAGGGAGAGCCATCTGCAGCAGAATCTACTATTAGTAAGCTGAAGCAGAGGACAGTGTGGGAGACAGTGAGGAAGACTGCACTTCTTAAAACCACACTACATATGGGGTGTGTACCAAACATCATCTCCTGGTACTCATTTGAGTAGCTCACAAAAATGTTATGTGCACCCCTGTACATAGGTATATAATGAAACGTGATAGGGATGGCAAGTTATCATACTGATCTTATTGGTTGGTCTTATTTAAAATGTAAAAAGGTAATAAATAGTTGCACAACAGTGATCACACAGTAGAAGGGATCAGTGGCAAGTAAGGCCATCAGTGTGAGGGGTAAGTGACTCATATAGGTGTGCAGCTCCCTATGAAGGGGAAGTGGGGCCCCCACTGTAAAAGACAAATAGGAACAAGGACATGAGGTTACTGGTTACTAGGTTGTGCGCCTCTTGTCCTTGTTCCTATGCTGATTTTATGTAAGCCTACACTGAAAGCAGAGTGATCTATGGACAATTATCCTTGACAATCAATCCAATCAGCTGATCGAATACTTCTCCCTTTCCTTGCAAGATAACTTTTCCTAGGACTCGTCAATAACCTGATGAAGGAGGTGCTGCAAAAGGCAAATTATAAGCAAATAAACTTCAGCTTTAAATATGGAGATTTAAGCTGGGCATACACAGTCCAATTCCTGGACAATCCGATCCTCGATCCGATGCTGTGCGCACTCCCGCATCCCTTAAGGATCGGGTCGTGCAGGAATTGGAGGCTGCAACTGACAAGGATTGGACTGAAATCAGCCGTCCTGTCTGATCGCACAGAGATCCGTCAGGACGTAAAATTTTAGTCCGATCCCATTAGTTCAGCTGGGGACGGCTGCCCCCAGCCAAACGAATGAGCTGCAGAAACAGAGTGCCGTCCGATTCTTGGCACTAGGGGGCGGCGTGATGACGTCATCACGCTGCCTGCTACTGCATAGGATCGGACAAGGAATAAAAATGTGGAATGTGGCCACACAGCAATAGAAAGGATGACTGAACAGGTTATTTTAATAATAGAACGTTCACATAAAGGACATTGTACAATTTGTGGGGCATTTTAAGCTTCTGAACAGTAAAAAGAAAGATTTGTATGGAATATTATCAGAATGGAACATTGAACAAAGAGTGTTATGAGCTGGTGCTTTGACAATAACTCATTCCAGAGCATTTCCTCGGGTGAGCAAGCTTCAAATTCACCTTTCATTTTACCATTTATGGGGCACTTGTCTCTAGTATCAGAAATGAATTGGAAGAAAGATATGAATGCTTTGCTCGCACAGTGGGAAATCTATATATGCTCTCCAAGCACATACAACACAATAAATTGTATACAAATCATAGGGGTCTGTTGCTTGTTGAAATCATGTGCATATTGTTTGTATACAATTGGATCTACTTTGTTATTGAAGCATATTTTAAGAATAGATCCAAGAATATAAATTACTTAAAACCCAAATCAGGTTTGTTTGTCAGTAATTTACCATTTTTTTACCTTCATGTGTGTATTAATATCTGTACATTTACCTTATCCACACTTTAGGAAGAGCCAATATACTGTGTTATCTAACCCCGTCCTTTGAGCCCAGGCTATTACTGGTCGCTTCTTGTAGACTTGTCTTTTGGGTTTGCTGTTTTCTGCTGCACAGAAGAAGTGCTGACACATCCAATATTTAGCCTAACGCGGATGAAGAAGGATGTTTTTTATTATTAAGTAGATACAAAATAAGGAATGGCCAACACATCGCAACTATCTAGTCATACTGTTATGTATGAGGCACTATTACAGTCCTGAGGAAGTGGGGACTGTTGAACCCCGGAAATGTGTTCCTTCATTTGTATTTGCTAGTATTTGCTCAATAATACATTGGACTGGAATCTATAAACCTTGAAGATTGGCACTAGTGTTGAGCGAGAATATTCAAAATTTGAATATATTTGACGAATATCTTACATTCAAGATATTTTGCGACTGTGCGCTTGGTTATTCGCAATGGTGGATATTCGTCATATAATGCTTCAACATCTTTTACCGGTATATATTGCGCATATTTGTTCGCATTGCGAATGGATACACACAATACGCACAGTGCATATACTGGCTATGATCACAGAATGAAGAAGAGAAGCTGTAAAGCTGGTTCGTCAATAATTGAGAACAGCCATGCACGGTGTAAGGCAATAGAATACAGTCTAATCGAATTTTACAAATTTTGAATGTTCCTTTATATATTTGCAAAATTACGCAAACTCGAATTTATTTGATTTGTTTATCATTTTAACACTGTTACATCACTAAGTTCCAGCAAGGACCTTAGGAAAAAAATCTGCCTTTTCCCAAGTATATTGTAAGTTATTTTAAAGAAACTAGTTTTTAGTATTTTAAGTGTAAACTGTAATATGAAGTTCAATGCTACAGTGTTATGACCACACCGTCCAGTTTAAAATGAAGACTAGACCTTGCATTAAACATGAATTGTAGACTCCAGTATACTCTTTGAAATCATTGTATTGTGACTCTAAAGGTAGCCATACACAGGTCGATTTCCCACACGATTCCTGGCCGATCGGTCACCGGGCGCGTGCACGCCGATCGATCGACGAGGAATCGAGTGCAGCCCACCTTGACCGATCGACCCCGCCAGATCGACATGGCCCCCAAATCGGATCTGCCTGAGAACCAACCTGTTGGTGTTTTCTGATCGATTTGGCACACATCAAGGGGCGTTGACATTTGTGAATCGATCAACTGGTAACAGAATTGTCCAGGAATCGGTGGCCTAAGGTGGTAGGCACAGACTTGTATGGTCGATCGATTGACGCCTGTGGCTTCACCGGAATCGATCGGATGGTCGATCGATCGCTCAGGAATCGACATGTGTATGGCTAGCTTAAAAGAAATTGACATATGTAGTAGTGTTGAGCTCGAATATGCGAGGCAATTTTAATTGTGCGCAATTGTGAATATTCGCCAATATACAATCGAATATTAGTAAAATTATTCGCGAAATATCGCAATTTCGAATATTGCCTATGCCGCTCATCACTACTCTCTAGACCTTACAATCAGCTGTCCAAATATTCAGCTTACAGAAGGTGACGTCTCAAAGCTTTCGATCCTTAAGACATTGAAGGTTCCAAATCTCAATTGGAAAAATATCTAAAAATGTACCATGTGGTTTAGTACCATGTGAGCTTTATGTTATTTATAAAGTCAGGGGCAGAGAAGGAAAAAATCAGTGTTCTGAGTCTAGAGTTGGGCTTAAAAGACACACAAGCATAACATGTTATTAAGTAAATATACTACGAGCCTCAGTGACTCAAACTGATCGTTAAAATAAAAGGTCCAATGTCAAAATGGCACCAGGTTTTCTAACTTGTCAGTCACCACAAAATCTTCAAGCACAACAATTTAGACTTTGGAAGGCCCCCCTAAACACACCAACTTGATGCTTCTTGGTTTTAGTAGAAGGTTACTACGATAAGACTGGCCAATATACGGTAGTACCTTATACTTAGATTAGATTTGCTTAGATTTTATATATTCATTTGTATTTAAAAAAATGTGACTTTGTTACACATACAGGCAGACACCTCTCTTGTTAAAAGAGAAATGAAGAAAAAATCCTGTACCTTGCTCATAAATCATCGATATCTAGCAAAATTTAAGAGACGGGTTTTAAGATTCGGACTCAATAGTTTAGGACCCAAAGTGTTCTTCATAAGATAAACTCATCTTTATCAGAAAATTGCAACAATCACCCAGGTACGCTGCTACACGTATTTTGGGAGGCCCGAAGGTCCAGAGTTTTAAGCACCTAGTGAAGGAGTTTATTCACAAACATACTGATTTTGGTGTGGGGTGAGAACCCTCTACCCATCTGTTGCTTAAAAATGCAATTACCCTCCCCCTGTAGAAGAAAACCTTAACCGTTCGCCTTCTTAACTCACAAAGGCCAGTATCCCAACCCTTTGGAAACAAAGTGAGTGCCACACAATAGCTTAGTGGTTCCACAGAATAGAGGAGATCCACCAGATGAAGGATCTTACCTGGTCCCTCAGGGGCCAACACGACAAATTTAATAAACAATGGTTCTATTAGATTTCTTCAGATTCTCAGATGAGTTCCGCGCCTTCTTTATCCGAGGTTGGGAGGGGAGAGAGCTTATGGCGATGCTCACATCCCCGTTGGTGAAGCTTGCAGCTTCATGTGGCCCACTTTTTCCACTACCCACTTTACATACCTCACCTTCCTTTTAATGGTGTATACAATGTATGGATTTTCTTTTCTTCTGTTTTTTGAATCTCCACTCATGTTTTTGGGTAGTTGAGTATGCAATTTAATATTGAGGTTCATATTGTACTGCAGCATGGGGGTGCTGGTTTTGGTAACTGCTCTAGGTTTGGACCGTTTACATTAAAGATGCCTGAAATTGCCTTCCTATTATCGATCTCAGAACTTACACTTAGCATTGTATTGTGAATTGTGAATTGTCTTGATTAAGTCGTTTCTTCTTTTTTTTTATATTGTGAAAATTCAATACAAATTTTGAGCAATTAAGGTAACCAGGAGATAGAAACAAATAGTAGCAAGTGCTATTTTATAGAAAAGGTTAAGATTTGCATATAATTTCAGCTTCGGAAACTATCTGAATAAAAAGTTCATATGGTAACCTGTGCCAGTGGATGTGCTGAGTTTTAGATGTCCACATCTGAAACAGTAACTTTATTTTAAGGATACAACCTACCTGCTGATTGTCTCTAATTACCACGATGTAAAGTGTTTTTTTCATCTATTTGGTCCTTACATTTGCATTCTCACATATCCATTAAATGCAGATCAGGTATTTGATGTGTTAAAGCATCATCATCTATAATAAACCCAGCAGAGGTTTAATAATGGCAATTAAGTGAAAGTATTCTTCACAAACTGAAAGAAAAATAAAATACAAAGCCAAGAAAATACACAAATTACAAAGTGCACATTACAGTTTCATGGAGTCCAGGTATTTGTTGAAGTTCCTTGTCTCTCCTTCACTATCCTCTTCTGTTCAGTAGCTCCCCAAAGCGTGCAATTACAAAAAAAGCAGGTCAGCTTGAATTTCTCTAGAAGTTGATTCTTTGTTGTAACATGCCATCAATGTTTATCCTTCACCCATGTCCAGAGAGATTAGCTCCAGTGCCATGGGCTCTAAAACTCCTTCACAATGTTAAGTCAAATGTATCCATTTTAAATAGTTGCAAGTTATACCGTAATTTCTTCATTGCCCACACATTGTTTTAGATGAGTTTTAATTTAAAGAATCTCATGGTCGAAAAAAAATTAGAATACAATTAATTAATACATGTTGTAACGGCTACTGCCATCCGCCGCTATCCCACTACTTACCGCTGCGGCCCTGGGCGCCGTGTTAAACGATGTCATTGTGCTGGGTCCTGATCTACATGCTGCCTTGCAGTGCTTCCTAGGAAATCAGTGCGTGTCACTTCCTGGGATTTAAAGGATTGGTCATGTGTCCTGACTGGCCAATCATGGTCCTCCTGTATGTACATAAGTGATCCAGTCCCCTTCCACGATGCCTCAGTGTCAAATGTTTCTGCCTAGACATGTGCTTGCAATCTATGTTCCTGTGTTGCTGATTCCTGCCTGATCTGAGACTTAATAAGTTAAACTCTTCTCTGCCTGGATTAACTCTTCTGTTGCCAACCTGAACTGCCTGACCTATACCTCTGCTGCCAGCCCCGATCCTTTTCCTAACTGACCACGCTATTGCCTAATCCCTTGGTCCCGCGCTGTTGCCCCTGGTTATGACCTGGCCTGATGATAGCACCAGTGTCTATCCCCACCATCAGGGGTATTGTGAAGAACGAATGGGTTCACTTAGACAATGCCCTTAGAGGAGGTAGGACTTGTGGCACAGTGGGTCCACACCTGCTGGTTCATGACACATTAATGTATACAGGGTCTGCATGCGTGTTCCTCCACTCTGCTCTGGTCACTGTCTGCTCTCTCATAGACACTTTGGAGAAAGAAGGGGGAGAGCACTTTCAACCTCCAGTGTTTCTCTGTGAATACCTGGACAGTATACTTTCTGGGCATTTACTCTATAAGCCGCATAGACCCCCCCCCCCCCCCCCCCCACACACACAGACCACCAATTGCATCTTATATAGTAAAAATACAGCATGTGGCTCGTTTTATGAATGCACACTGGTCTATGTGGGGCACTGTGAGACTTTTTCATTACTGGTTGAAAACGATTATTTTGTACTGTTAGGGCCATTTCATACTTTATGCGTTTTTGAAAGGCATGCATTTTTTATAGGCATGCGTTTCCGCATATATGCAAAAACGCATGCGTTTTTGACATTACATATGCGTTTGCGTTTTGCATTCGCATTTTTGAACAAATAAATAAAAAATGCAGGAAAAGTGAATCAAAAATGCATACAGCAGTGAGTTTTTAAAAACGCATGCAGAAACACTGTGTTTTAAAAAACGCAATGCATACAGTATGAATGGTAACATTGGTTGTCTATGTAAAAACGCATGCAGTAAAAAAAAATGCGTGCGTTTTTAAAACGCACTGCAATGCATATAGTGTGAAATGGCCCTATGGGCCCATTCACACTATATGCGTTTTTTAAAGGCATGCATTTTTTATAGGCATGCGTTTCTGCATATATAGAGAAACGCATGTGTTTTTGACATTACATCTGCGTTTGAGTTTTGCATTTGCGTTTGCATTTTTGAACAAATGAATGAAAAATGCAGGAAAAATAAATCAAAAATGCATACAGCAATGCGTTTATAAAAACGCAATGCATACAGTGTGAATGGTAACATTGGTTGTCTATGTAAAAACGCGTGCAGTAAAAAAGCACGTGCGGTAAAAAAACGTGCACGTTTTAAAATGCACCGCAGCGCATATAGTGTGAAATGGCCCTTAAGCTTTTTCTAATTTTGTGTAAATATATTTGAGTCAAGTACAATAATGTAAAAACTACCTTCCTGGACATAACCGCATCATGCAACTGTGATGCTGACCCTGCTGTTTAATAAAACGTATTCAATGTCTATGGATAGGGAATTTTCCATGAAAGAGTTTATCATTTGCCGTACAGTTCAATATATTTAATTACTTGATCATTGAAGAGATCCTTTATTTGACATTTCGATGGATAATAACACTAACATGGCAAGACATTTTATTGATTCTCATTCTTCGAATCATTGGTTGTTTGCAGTATAGTATATAGATGAGGTGACAATGTCCTTAAAGAGGCTTCCAGATTTTACTGTGTGCTCTAGGCACCTCAATGGAATTCTAGGATAATCAAGGAGATTATTTTAATGAATAATAAAAAAAATTTATACGCAAGGTGTGGGGTTGGGCCTGTTAAGGTTCAACCTCCTGTGGTGGCACCTATCTGTCAAACATTTGGCAGATAACCAGGGGACTTTTTTAGTGGTCAGGAAAGAAAAAAGAAGGTTCGCTTTTTGTAGTTCAAAGTGAGTTTTTTTTACTGTTTCACACTAGAAAATTATAATTGGAGATAAGATCCAGTAACTACATTACAGTAGTTATTTGTTTTATAACAAATTATTTCTTACCTAGCAGAACCCTGTGGTGATGGATAGTCAATATGAGAAAGAAAACTAAAAATATAAATGTTGCATCTTACATCCTTAAAAAAAGTAGTCAGAAGAACCTAATAACCCATGACCATGTGCATATAGAAACACCAGAACATACATTTGGATACATCAAGGGAGTTCAGAAGCTTGTTGCATTTTCAACAATACTTTATATGATAATGTATATGTAAATTGTTTATTATAATATATAATAAAATAAAAGATTTTATTCATTATATATACTATATCAGTGATAGCGAACTTATGGCACACTTGGAGCCCTCTCTGTGGGCATGCGAGCTGTCAGCCAGCACAGAGGAAAGAACTGCAGCCTATTGGCTCTCAATGCTGTCAGTTCTTTTCCCCTATCTTCTGGTTGCACACAGTGCTCCATACCCTCTCCTATTCTATCTTATAAGAAAGAGTGTGTTTACATGTTTTGTGTGTGTATATGAGTTGTGTAATTCAGGTTATATTGCCATGCCGGCACTTTGAGATAAATAATTGGGTTTCAGTTTGGGCGCTCGGCCTCTAGGTCAGCCATTGCTGTGCTATATCTTATGCTATAACTCCCCTGTATCCATCCACAAATATGCCTCCTTCTGGCAAAAACATGCCAAAGCATTTAGTAGGTTTGGCACATGAGTTACTAAATAACTAATGTTTATTTATCTATTTCGCAGACAATTATTCTAAAAAATATCTTATTCTGATTATCAGCTCAACCTTCATTCTACAGATATCCAGATCAGAGGAAGGGAATGTTATGAATATATTCCTTAATCCTTAATCCTTAATATATATATGGAATTGTAAACTGTTAAGGTTTGTGATCCTATGTGTTTACTCTTGATCGCATTCACATTAGCTAAATTCTTTGTGTGATGGTCTTCGAAGCAGACCATAATTTGGGGTTCTAGCACATCCAGATCCAGATCTTCTATAAGGGGTAGGGAGTAAGCAAGTGAATATATTATGAGACAAAGACTAATTCCTCCCCTGAGTGGGTGTGAACATGGAACAGGTGACACTGCCACATTGTAAAATGTGCCAGCTTGCAAAATTAGTTAATTATTAGTTCTGAGCATGCCTCCACTTCTAATTTATTCCATTCTACAGTATAGTTCTAGCCCAGCACAGTCTGGTGGACCCAAGCCTGGGATGCTGGACTTTTGACCCGACCAAAGCCTGAATGTGTCTTTTTCCCCCCTTATTTTCCCTTCAAAGGCATGCAAAACATCTAATTATTATCTGTGCTTGGGTAAAGGAAAGATTATGTAAAAAAAGACCTTCAGTTAGGCTTTGAACCATACATTATGATCGTTTTTCAACCTATAATTTTACCAAGTATTTCCTGTAATCATTCTGTAAGGGTTTTCTTCAGGTATTTGAAGGGTTAATTATACATTGGTAATTGTCTTCCTATATATAGAACCTTTTTGTTTTTTCAATGCGATTAGATGTGGAACACTATTTGAATTGAATTTAGTATTCTATGACCAAGCTAATTTGCACAATATGTGTCAAGAGTTTCTGTGGGTATTGTTTGCAGATGAATTAACAATAAGAGCTGTAGGCAATGTGGAGAGTGTGGTTTGTCTACTGTCTGGGTTGGACTGTTACCGCCTGCCAATAGGATGTGCCTGAAGCTGCAATTGTATGTCTGGAAACTGCTACTTCCATGTGTACTCATACTCTACCCTCTATAGACTTGAGATGGAATCTAAAATCTTCACCTCCAACACGAAGCATTGCGATCATTAACTGAATAATCCAATGAATCCAATAACTACGTGAACCTGATAATTAGGATATAATACTATGTGCAGATAGTAGGCCAACCAAAGCAGCTTGGAAGAGCTAAACGTGTCCTTTTAGATTTTTTAATAGCTGCTATTTCAAATAATATAGATGGCTGGGTAAAGCACTAAAATAATAGAATCTAGGCCTTTCACCTGGTTGGCAGGGTTACTCTGTGTAGATCTTATTTTTGCTCACTAGCATAGGGCATAAGGGATTGTGGGTGGAATTCCTGCCCCTCTGTGAATACTTCTCTTTTAGAACAGGCTTAAGTTTTAAGTTCCCCATACACGCTGCGTTCCACTGGCATGCGCGCTCAGGCTATATCTAGGCCGCAAAATTACAACCGACCCATGTAGGCAGAATTCGCGATCGGCCAGGTAACTGATCCCATTACTTTGGATGGAGACCATACCATTCAAATTAATGGCCAGCACACAAAGGGTGCACGGCCAATTCTCACGCACAGCCGGAAGCTGTCGACCTGCCAGGCAGATCTAAATGTGTGTGGTCACCAATAGTGTTCTTATCATTTCCTTTGCAATGTAAATATTTAGATATCAATTGGTCCTAAAGCTGGCCATACATGGGGTGATTCCCATGCGATCGGCAAACAATCACAATGTGGTGGTGCAACTAATAGACAAACATTCAAGCCAACTGTATCCAATGTGCGCACAGAACTAAGGAGAGGAGTCGATCAGTTGTGAATTGATCACATTATGTTTCCCTAAGCCAGTGGTTCCCAAACTTTCTTTGCAGGACCCCTTTTCTATTAAGGAACATTATCAAGCTCCACCTCCCCATCCAAACATAGGTTCAGAATGAGGGCCTGCGCCCCCCCAGAATACCTTTGCCCCATCCCAGCGGGGCCCGCCCCCCAGTTTGGGAACCAATGCCCTAAACTATAGTTCTTTAAGACTATCGATGAAAAACCATGCTGTGTATGCCTAGCTTAAGCCTATTTCTTGCCAACCTGTTTTTAAGTAGTGTTGAGTTTAAATATTCAAATTGCGAACATATTTGCCAAATTATTTGAGAATTCCCAAATTTCGCGAAAATGCACAATTTGAGTGTATGGTCATGCAGTGCAAAATTATATTCGCAATGCGAAAATAAAAACCACATGTGACCATTGATTTTGAAGGTAATCACAATGCGATTATAATTGCGAATATATTTTTTTGCAATGCAAGGCAATACACTTGAATATTTGTGAATATCGAATCAGATATTAGTAGAATTATTCGCAAAATATTGTGAATTCTAGAATTGCCTAAGCACTATTTTTAAGTTGGGCATACACAGTCCGATTTTTCTATTAGACCGACTTCAGGTCAAATTGGATCCCAAAAAATTTAACATAAAATCAATCAAGCAGTGATCGGACATGTTGGTAAATCTCAGTCGATCGTTCAAATATATGATGGATTTTCTTGATATTTAGATAGATTGAATCTATCACATTATATGTTGGTAAAAAACATTCAAAATGACCGTCTTTAAGCTCCCTAGCGCACTGTCCGTATCAAACAAAGTACACTGCCTGTCACTCGCTCCCTCCCGCCGCTGCTCTTCACACAGCCGGCGTTATTGACACCAGCTGTGTGAGCGGGAAAGCCAACGCTCCTCCATTAACATGGAGGTCTATGGTGCCGCCCACACCCCCGCCCTTCTGCGTCACCCTTTACGTGATCGGGGCGGTGCTGAAACCCCGGAAATGCTGTAGCGATGAAGACAATCGCTGCAGCTTTCCAGGGAGGCACCCGATGCCGGCTTTCCAGGGTGGACCCGATGCCGGCTTCCCCTGCGGTTGAGGCGAGCCTAAATAGGGGACGAGCTGGGCTCGTCTCCAACGCTAGGGAGGTTAAGAAGACTGTGTTTAAAGTCGATCAAACGTAGTAAAATCAAACTGTGTATGCCCAGCCTTAGTTTTGAGTCCAGAAAAGTTAGCATATTCATATACAAAATATCATAATTTTTGTTTGTGTTGAACTGAAATGGTAAGGGCTTAGATTCTCAGGTAACAGTATCTCAGGTAACATTATCTGACTTCTCTATATTCAACGTCTCTTCCTGTGAGGTCAGTGGCACACAAAGTAGTGGAATTCTTCATATAGTACAAAAAGAATGAAATAACGCTTACAAGTTCTTACTCTTTCATGTGCTGTAATTTAGGTCATTTTAAAGGCAGGTTTACCCTCTTTCTTTAGCTCAGACAAAGCCAACTACAATATACTAGGTTGGGGGCTCTTCAAAACCTCCCAACCCCCATCAGAGGTGGAAGGAACCTGTTGATCACATATTCTTCCCTAAAACATGGGTAGGCTGAGATTCATACCATCTACATTAGGAAATGGTATATATAGACAAAATGTGAAAGTACACATTGATTAATGATTGCCAATGTCTACAGTGGTGGATTGTTTTTTTAGAGATGCTGATATTTGAGCTTCTCGTTTTTACGTCTGGATTATAAATGAACCCAGAAACCAAGAAAAAGAGAATATTTGTAACTTCTGGAGATTTGTATTTCTTAAGTCAAGGGACATCAGTAACATCTTGTGGCCCAGTTTTTTTTTTCTATCCTATTTGCCTCGGGGAGTTGTTCCCTTTGCTTGTAAACAACATCTGTGCCTATACATTTGCAGCATTGTTTCACTATGATATTTAAATCTCACTACACTATGAATATGACAGACATAAATAATAGAGGGACATTAACGTAATGGGTGAAGGGCAATCTAACCAATAAAGCTCTGCTATGATGACTCACAAACAGTGGATATTTTTTCAGGTCACAGAACATCTGTTATTTGGCCTTCTGACACTGAGCAGAAGTTCATATTTCTGCAAGCTATAAGCTTATCTCAAGCAGCAGAGGAACTGGAAGTCCAAGCAAACTCAGGCCAACACTTTGTTAGAGGTGTGGTTTACATCTCATATTTTAGATATTAAGTGGTCGGGTGCTGTGTGGGAGTCTCCCAAAAAGAGTAGCAAGTGTTACAAAAAGATTAAAGGTGGGTTAGGAGCACATATAGGAGAATAAAGATAGGAAAGAGCAAGAGGGTAGGTGAACGTCAAACTTACATTTTTGGTTGCTGGTCAGTGGTGCTCTAGTGGCAGAGGACTACTGGTGCCAGCAACCTTCGTGATGTGCAGGCCTGTGGAGATATTGGGTCACTGTCTCCATGCAGTGCTAGTTAAGTCAGTTCTTTGGTTGTACTCAGTTCAGCTTATGGGAAACCAGCATGCAGAGTAAGCGGGATCTGTGTTTCCAGTGATAGGTTAGTAAAGGGGGGTACCCACGTATAAAAACAGCTTTTTTGCTTAGATTGCTTTTATTAAGCATGTTACAGAAGGTATCATGGATCTGCAGTTGTCCTTGGGTTCAGTTTCTACCATACACAATAGACCATGGATCTGCATCAAGTTTGGGAGGTGTTTGCAAACAATGTCTTTTCATTTCTACAATTATATTTTACAACCTAAAACCACTTGAGTGGTAGAGAGACCATCAACTGTCTTATTGTACATAAAAGTAAATTTAAAGCATTTCATGTATATATATACTTCCTAATTTTTCAGCAACTAAATATATGCAAATATTTCATATTGCATATAATTGCATATCTAATATTGAGCTGAATGCTCTTTTCCTGGGCAAAACTCCATTGATTACAACAGAAACATTGTGTCTTGTTATAAAGGTTACCTTAATGAGGAGTCTCTTATTTGTTGGAGCACATCATAAGCCTGGTGTGCTTAGGAAGGGTCTGCCACTGGGCTGGTATTGCTCTATGCGTAAAAGGGGTCTGGTGTGATATGGAGATGGGCCATGCTCATTTCTTGGCCCCCCCTTCCCAGGACTGCTAGACCCTAAAACAGGGAGTCTGGTTATGAAGTAGGCAGGAACTCCACTTCCACTTTTTGATGTTTAACATCATTTATGACCACAGTTTTCGCCTGTGGTGGTGACAGCATAACAAAATGTCAATGTCTCTTTAAAACAGAATGATTCTTCAACCAGATCTTATTGTTAAGATGTTGTATTGATATTGTTAGAACATTCACATTTGCAAAGTATTAAATTAATTTCTCTGTTGAGTTCTTTCTTTTTCTGTCTGAATAGAATGTTATTTCTTGTTTTACTTTACATTAAAGATCATTAAAGATCAGTATCAGAAGATTTTCTGGTAAATGTAACAGACAGTTTTATATTGATTTGGTATGCATTTTAGAAATATGTTAAACAATTTTTGACTACCAATTGGATTTTCCCCATTTTATGTATAAATAGCAGTGAGATGCTACATCATACAAAGCAAGGTTTCAATATTTTTCCTCTTTTTTCTCTGATAGGTTATGCATATGTACCTCCCATTCTGTGGTATTGCCATATCCAATGCTCAACTTTTTTCTGCCTCAAGAAAGGAATATGATAGGAGTCGGGTGAGTGTCTTTGAGTTTTTTTTATAAACAAGATCTTTAACAGCAGAAATGTAAAATGCAATAAATTTTGAAATTCGTCTGGGCCATTTTGACTTTTGTGAAAATCGTCCAGATATTTAGTCTGAAATCGATATTTTAACTTAAAAATATGCAATAGTGTTGACTGTGAAAATCTGCATTTTTATTGTGAATTTTAATTGCGAATATTATATAGTATAATAAAAGGAAAAATTGGCATGAGAATTCAAAAATTTGCAATCGAATTACCATCTCTAGTTGAAAGTCAAAGTGATTGTGGTATAACAATTGGCAAACTATTTGTTGTACACACAATTTATGATTATGCCTCGGCCATTTTGACTTTTGGTTGAAAAAGGTTAAAATTGTCCAGATATTAAGTCTACAATGAAAATTTCTACTTAAAAATATGCTATAGTGGTGATCGCAAATATCGACATTTTTATTGCAAGTTTTAATTGCGAATATTATATAATATAAAAAAGTGAAAAATTGTCATGACAATTAAAAAATTTGCAATCAAATTACAATCTCTAGTTAAAATTCAAAGTGGTTGTGGTATACCAATTGGCAAACTTTTTGTTGTACACACAGTTTATGATCTTACTGTTCTTACTAAATATAAAATGTTTAGAAATAAGCATACATTGAGATTAGTCCACCCGTTTCCACAAAGAGCCCAGACTTTAATCCTATTGAGAATCTGTGGCGGGTGCTCAGTGAATATACATGCTCTAAAACCATGCAAATTGGAGCAGCTAGAACAATTTGAGATGGAAGAATGGGCCAAAATACCTCAGGAGACCTGTGCCAACCTAGAAAAGAACTACTCTAAAGGCCCCCATACACGTGTCGGATTCGCACCGGATTCCGGCACGATCGATTCCGGGCGTGTGCGCGCGAAACGATCGTGCCGGAATCGCATGCAGCCTACCTTGTGCGATCGCTCAGGTTCGATCGTTCAGGGGCTCAGAATCGGATCCGACGGAGAACCAACATGTTGGTCTTTCTCATCCGATTCTGCCCGGATCAGGGGGAGTTGCCATTTGGAATCGGAGGTGGAATCGCACACGGAATCGTGCCGGAATCCGCTCGGACAAGGTGGTATGCTGCGATGGATACTCTTAATTGGCCGATTGATCACACCTGCGATTCCCGGTAGAATCGCCGGAATCGATCGGATGATGAATCGATTGGACATGGAATCCGACACGTGTATGGCTAGCTTAAGAGATTGTGTGGCTCAGTTGTGGCTCTGAAAGGATACACTATTGAATATTAATTATCAGGGGGGTAATAATTTTGGATGCCTCATTTTTCTTATTTGGACTCTGTGTTTCAATAAAATATCCGAATTAAACTTAGTGGGCATTGTTTTTTATTGTACATTTGTTTCCAAAAAAACAAACACTTGTTGTTAATGGTCATTGTCATGGAGAAATCAAGAGTGTTGTCTAATTTCATAAGGGGGCTAATCATTTTGGCCTCAACTGTATATATATATATGATACAATTAATTGAGTCATTAATGTATTTGTTTCTATAAACATATATTTAAACAAACATTAGAACAGTGTATAATATAAAATGTAATATATTTTGCATATTACGTCATTTATATTGTTGTCCAATCAGATTCAAAGAGATGTGTTTTTTTTTACACAGGCTTTGCTGGAAGTCGTGAATGACCTGTTTGAGGAACAAACAGACCTAGAAAAAGTTGTCAAGAAAATTATGCATCGGGCTCAGACACTGCTGAAGTGTGAACGCTGCTCTGTGCTGCTTCTGGAGGACATTGAGTCACCAGTGAGTTGTCTTCCAAGTTTAATATCATTCATATTTAATGATTGGGAAAGCATTCCACAGCTGTCAGACGCTGTTGTTTTGGAAAGTTTAGGATAGTGTTCCGTGTGCTACCCTTGTAAATTCAACAGCGGTGTAAAGTTCCGCCTGACATATGCTCTCGTTGTTGCTGCCAATGTTGGATCAATATGGAAACCCAAACAACTTCTGACATCAGCTCCCATAGCTCTCCACTTCTTCGCTGTCACTAGTAATTACCGTAGCCTTAGCTGATTTCTCAGTGTAAGACACACACTAAAATATTTGTTATTATTGCAATTTATATATACAGGGCTGCATGTAGTATGCTGGTATGCAAAATATACTAACAACGAGCCATATATACCTTTATTATTCTTACTAAACGCATCTGCATACTACACAGAGAGGGGAGACATGCACACAGCTTTCCCCCTCCTCCCGGATGTGTGAGAAGAGAAGGAAGCCATGCTTGTGTTTTGCTTTGACGGCAAGTTCTCCCTAGTCACATCTGGTGGCTGAAGTTGATATTGCAGATTGAGTTGAGATTAAAACACATGAAATAGCTGTACAAACAACTTCACTTTATCATTTATACACTACTGTAAAAGTAAAAAAAAATTTAGATTGCCAAAATCTTTCAGTTTTTATTGTTAAATGTATACAATTTATGTCACTTGGATAACTGCAAGGAAACATGAATAACTATGAATTGCATTTTCCACCTCCTTACAAAACTACAGATGTTATTTAACCTCCCTAGCGATGCGCCCGAACTGAGTTCGGGCACAGCGCGGGAGCTTACCTGGTCCGGCTGCCGCCTCCATCGACGTCCTCGCCGGCTTCTCCCGGGTCCCCGAGTGACGTCTTAGATTTTTCTTAGATTTTTTTTTTCATTCGTTTACATTTGTTTTTTTTTCATTTTGATTGGATTGGATAAATGTTGTATAAAGGTTTTATCCAATCCAAATCAAAAGAAAACAAGTGTAAACTTATAAAAAAAACAAAAAAAAACCCAAAATTTTAAATAGATTTTTTTTTTCTGTAGTCGATTTTGCGAATGATCACCATGTGCATTCGGGGTGATCGCTTGGTGATCAATCGCAAAATGAACGCGCCCATCTGGAGCAACCGTTCGTAGTCGCGCAAAACTTTGATCAGCCAGAGAACAAACGTTTTTCTCTGGTCGATCGCCAGTGAATGGGGACAAGAGTCCCCATCCAAAGTATTGGTTGTCGAATCGCAAATGGTGTATTTCGAACGATTGACCATGGCATGATGATGTCATCATGCTGCGGTCGATTGTTTGATAAATACCCGCCAAGCATAGCGTCTTTGGTCGGTTTAACCTCCCAAGCGTTACGCCCAAAGCAAGTACTGGTGCAGTCTGATTGTGAATCAAACTGCGCCCGTGCCGGAATAAGGCGCAACCGCTGGCTCTCTGTGTGCCTGCAGCATTTCTACAAAGCTGCAGGCACACAGAGCCTTTCCTCGCCGCCGATGGGGGGGGGAAATGCAAAACACTGTATCACTTTTAGTACAGAAATCTGGAGCTCAGTGAACCGCCAGGGAGGTTAAGTAATCATGTATTGTACATGGACCATGCTAAGACCCAACATAATATGGACCAGGTTTAGAAAAAACATGTGATTTTTTTTTCTTGCAATGAGTATAGTTTCATTATTTCCTACTGGAAACAAAAGGGAAATATTTCAACCTAAAGGTCCCACAGAAGAACTTAAGGCACACACATTATTTGTAATGTTGTATATAATCATATATTTTTCAGTCATGTAGAATGCCAAATTTCCCAGAAAGGTAGAGTTCGAATTGAAGGGGAATTCCTTTACAGGAACGTTTTATTTTCCTTTCTCTTTTTGTTTCTGTGAAATGTTTGAAACTTTAATAAAAATTATTAAACAGAAGGGGAATTCCATGAAAGGTTTGAAAGCGAATGAATGGGAAAATGGTGAACAAAAATAAAATAAAGAGAAATGTTGTGTGACATTTGTTGTATATTTATTATTAACAAAGACAATTTGCTTGACTACCTCACATATTGTTCACTGATGCATTGTGTGTTGGCATTTATTAATAAACCATTACAATTTAACTCTGGATCACACACATTGTTTTAAATATTTAAATACATATTAAGCATCAGGTCTATGTGATGAATAGTGTTGAGCTTGAATATTCGATTTTCGAATATTTAGCTCGAATATCGCAATTTCACCATTTCGCGAATATTCGCGAATATATCATCGGATATCCGACGCGATCGCGATTTTTCACGATTTATTGCGCTTTTATAATTGCAATTTTATAATCGCAGTCCATTGCAATGAATGGGATCGCGATTATATAATCGCAATGCGATTTTTTAAAACGGAAATAACGGATATTCTCCCAGTCGAATATCCGAGCTCCATTGACTTGCATGCATTGCGCATATTGGATCGCAATTGCGATGTTTAGATCGCAATTCATGTCATAAGTGCGGATATTCGAGATTACGAATATGGAATCGAATATTATGGCGGATATTCGCTAAATTACGCGAATTCGAATATTGCCTAGTCGCTCATCACTAGTGATGAATGCACACACATCATTGTATTCCTGCTACTTTTAGGCAATTTAATAGTTATTGACTTTCTCTTCATACCATGAAAAGATTGTGAAAGCCCAAGCATGGTAGGTCAAACTAACTTCCATGTAAATTGTCCCTTAGTAAATTAATCCAAATCAATACATTTTACTGGTACGTTGTGTGATAACCCCCATAGCTCCATCCAACATTTGCAGCCTACAAAAACTGAAGATCTTCTGTTGAGTATCATAAAAAAGGTATTACAAATAACAAAAAATAAAAAGAAAGATGGAGGACATCTTTATTATGGTCGATGGCAAATATGTATTTTTTTGTAATAAGAATTTTTATTGAAGAGTAATAAGAAAAAGGAAAAATACAAAACAATGTTGTCTCCTATAAAAACGAACACAATTTCTTGGGATCAACTACTCAATTTGAAAGCCTATATGCCCACCAAAAGCCACTGCCTAACTCAGTGACAGTTTACAAACTTATGGCTAATTCATGTTGCATGGTGGCTCAAGGGGTTGGCACTCTGGCCATAGAGTGCTAGTGTCCCAGGTTTGAATTTGGATCTGGGCACTGCTAGGAGTTTGCATGTTCTCCCCATGTCTGCCTGGGTTTTCCCTGGTACTCCAGTTTCCTTCAACACCACAAAAACATGCCGATAGGATAATTGGCTTCCACCAAAAAAATTCTATGTTAGTTACACATGAATGAAGCCGGCCAAAGAGGTTACGATTTAGCGGGTGATTCCTGTAGGAATCAAAGCTTCCCACATGGAGGGATCGATCCAAATCATTAAAAAAAATGATCGAACAGGGAAGGAACATGTAAATTTTTCCCTGGTCGATCACAATTACTTTAGATGGGGACTCTGACCAGTGGTGCGCAACGATTTACTGTTCGATCGATGGACGCTTGAAGCGTGAAGACGCCATCACTGCTCGAGGGTCTGCCGAACTAATGCAAATCTACACATCTATGGCCGGCTATAGACAGTGATCGATGATTGTGTTACAGTGATCGAATAGTTACATATACATGACTATTAGATTGTGAGCTCCCCTCAGAGACAGTTAGTGATATGTATATTATATATATGTATATTATATATATGTTTGGTAAATGTCGGCGCTATATAAAATATAAGATAATAATAATACATGTGGATTAGGACTCCCAAAAAAAAAAATATGCATTTTAGCTCATTAATGTTCAATCAAGGTTTCAAGAAACTTCACCAGGTGGCAGGGCCGCCGCCAGGGGGGGGACAGAGGGGACTCCCATCCCGGGCTCGAGCAGCTAGAGGGCCCCGACGTGCTGCCCAATTGGTATGAAAAGCCTGCCGGCAGCTTCTGCTCACTGTGTTTTCTGGACTGCCGGCAGCCACCAGGAACAACTTCGGAGAGGAAAGGGGGTGGGGGACTTTTATGCTAGCACCTTGGTCAACAACTTACTTCTGCTAGCACCGCATCATGTTTTGAGCAAGACATTGGTGAATTTCACATTAGCATCCAGATTGCATGCAGACTTAAGTGACTTCAGTCTGAACCAATTTAACTCTTTAGCTTCTGAGTTCTGATGGTTCAGTTTGAAGTTACTGTATTCAGTTTGCATTCTAATATCAAATTCTATGCATCTCATTGACCACCTGTAATTGTCAGTAAGGGCTTGTTTCCATTAAAGCAATCGACCGCAATTTTAACGATTTTAACCACGGTGTGGTGATTGCGGCCGATCTTGCCCATTAATTTAAATGGAGTAAATTCCACAGCTGCAAATGGGCATGATCGGATGCGATGCGACCCGCGATCTGAATCATGGCTTACCGCATTTTGGATCATGGACCGTGGTTGGTCAGGGGGCCGTGCGAGGCCAATAGCCACAGATCACGGCCATAGAGGTGAATGAATGCGGCCATCTTTAACCGCGCCCATTCACTGTCTATGGGTGCGATCAGGCAGGAAGTGGCAGGGGTGGGACAGAACATCTTGTCACACCAACCCTACTTCCTGCCTGCAGGTCCGAGCCCGCAGTTTGAATCACTGGGGAGCGTGGGAGATCCCCCAAGCAAACACTCTAGTGGAAACATAGCCCATTTAATTTGATATAATAAATAATGTTACCTATTGATTCCTTGTGTTCTCAGTTAGCCCTGTCTAGCCCACACCAACAATACATTGTTCTTTACAGTGAGTTAAGGTCATCTCTTTCTGCATACTGAACAATATTTATTTCCCTTTATTGATTACACTCCCTAATAATAATTCCACATTGATTAGCAGTAATTTACATGGAATGTAATATCAATGCATGTCAGAGTAATTTACCTGAAAAGAACTGCGTCAGCACAATGTGACAGATTTCCTTTTTTCTAGGTTGTGAAATTTACCAAATCGTTTGAGCTGCTGTCCCCCAAATGCAGTGCTGATGCCGAGAGCAGGTAAATACTTAAAAGCTGTGTAAAATGGTATATGCTAGTACATGTCTACTACTGTGTGATGGAGGTTTTTGTGTTTCAGTCCCCTTGTGCTTACCTCTCAATGCCTTCTTTGATAATCCTTTATATATCTCAAATGAATATATCTGTACATATCTCAAATTAATTTCAAATATATGAACTCCATGGACATATTTTTGTTTTATAATCTTATATTATCCTAAATAATTTTTTTATTGTTTATTGTACATTGTCATTAAATGTATTTAAAATTTTGCTTACACAAATAATGTACTGTATTTTTCGGCCCATAAGATGCTCCATTGTATAGAATGCACCCTATACTTCGGAGCACCAGTTGGACGAAAAATATCTAGGCTTTGTGTTATGACTGGCAGAGCAGGAGTTAAGGAGGCTGGGAAACTGTCTCTTTGCTCAACTTACATACAGTGCAGATGGATTACGCAGTGCTACCGCAGAGCTGGATGGGAGAGCTGCCAGCCAACAGCTCTTTCATTTGGCTCTGCCACTTCATTGTTTATGTCAATGGGGCAACAGATGAGAGATCTTCGGCCTCCCAGGTGATTGTGCATTCGCCAATTTCTTTTTGGGAAACATGCGTCTTATGAGGTGAAAAATATAGCAATCCCCCTTTACCTGTATAGTTCTTGATGAAGAATGTAGCTGCCGTTGGACAACAAGATTGTCATCCTGCGTAGAGGGTAAATAGCCTAATAGATTTACCATATATTTTGCAGTCTATAAAGCATATTTTTTTGTGCACCTCTACATCAAATACACTGTAAAAATATTTGGGTTGTCACCCTTTGCAATCTATCTGGTGGCAGGCCAAGCAGTGATCTTGGAAATGGGGAAGCTGTCAGAGGACAATTCCTTCGGCAGGCAGTTCTTCTCTCTGTCTCTCTGTCTTTTGTCATTGGTTGCTGCATCCAATTCCTGCACGACCCGAACCTTAAGGGATGTGGGAGCGCGCACGGCATCGGATCGGGGATCGGAGCATGCAGAAATTGGACCGTCAATGCCCAGCTTTAGACCTTAAAGGTCTAAATTGGGCTTTTAAGGCAAATGATAGAGTCTTCAAGAACCATCTTGGTTTATATTTAAAGGTCTTTAATACAACTAGGACCTTTTCAGACATAGAGTCAATAGAAAACAAACAAATAAAAGATATATGAAAATACAACAGACAAAGTATGCTGGAGCTACTTATTCACAGGTTTAGCACCGGCGCGTCTCTGTTGTGCTTACTGACGCGTTTTGCCCACTCAATGTGCTCCTGAGGAGGAAAGGCGAGGAGGAGGGTGTAATGGCCCTAATGAATGAATATCAACCCCCTATCTATAGTTAAATGGTTGGTCTTGGGCGTGTAATTTTTAGTTCAGTCTACTAAAGAAAGCTTAAAGAAACAAACAGATAATACAAATATATGAAGGGGGATTAAAATAAAACCCCCAAAAACTGAGAATAACTGGATGATGCCATTTTTCCTTTAAACGAATGTCTGCAAACTGAGTACTGTGAAAGTGCATACTTGTGTTTATGTATTTGAATTATTTTGGCTGTAGTACATTTTTGGATTACAAATACTGCCCCAGCATAGGTAAAATGGCTTCCAATTACACCCCAGTGCCTGTACTATACTCCACAATATAAATTTTGTACATTCTCTTTCACACATTACTTTATTGGACACTTTGTTCTTCCCCTACCCACACATTCTCAACACATTCTGTTTCTGAAGACTTCTTCACTTCTTTGTTTTTCATGATGTTACACAAAATTCTCCTTCTCATTGATTTCCACTGCAAAGCTGTAAAAGACTTATAAAATATTTATATGCTTTTTTTTTTGTGCAGTCAGACTGAAAGGTAGCTCTAGAATGTGTTGTGTAGTACGCTTTAGAAGAAATTGATGTCTGTGACATTAAATACAATTCACCGCGCTCAGTTTTATAAAGATTGGTTTCAAGTCACTTACCAAACTGAGCATTTTTTTTTAAAGAACTGGCCCAACAAATTCCATGACACCGCAAAGTGTGTGGTAGGAACTGTTATATTCCTTTACAATATGGTTGGTACATAAAAAGCAAACTAGGAAGATATGTCAGGAGTAGTGATGAGTAGTGATGATCGCGAATATTCGGATTCCGAATATTAATCACGAATATCGTCAATTCGGAAATTCGCGAAGATGGTGAATATATTGCCGAATATTCGCAATTCCGGATATTCGGTATTTTTTATCCATTACACTTCCCTCTCAATGTGAGTGGACGAATGGGAAGGCTGCAACAAGAGCTTAGCAACACCATCAACAGATTTTTTAATGAATATTGGGGTGATGCGAATATTGCGAAAATCGTCACTTTTAAAATTCGCATAAAAATTCGCGCCATGTTACACATATATTGCGCGCGCGAAATTCGCAATAAACTGCCGATATTCGCAATAACAAAAAAACCCCGAATATTGCAGAATACGAATATTTTCCGAATGTTTTCCATAAAATTCGCGGCATTCGCGGCACTAGTGATGAGCGGCATAGGCAACATTCGTATCCGTGGCATGCCGTGAATTTTATGGAAAACATTCGGAAAATATTCGCATTCGGCAATATTCGGGGGGTTTTTTTATTGCGAATATCAGCAGTTTTTATTGTGAATATCGGCACTTTTTATTGCAAATTTTGCGCGCGCAATATATGTTTAACATGGCGCGAATTTTCTAAAGTGCGTATTTTCGCAATATTCGCATCACCCCATTATTCGATTTAAAAACTGTTGATGGTTGCAGGGAGTGTTGCTAAGCTCTTGTTGCAGGCTTCCCATTCGTCCACTTGCATTGAGAGGCATGTGTAATGGATAAAAAATACCGAATATCCGGAATTGAGAATATTCGGCAATATATTCACCATCTTTGCGAATTCCCGAATTGTCGATATTCGCGATTAATATTCGGAATCCGAATATTCGCGATCATCACTAGTCAGGAGCAATAAATACTACAGTATACAGTATTAGAGTAGAGTATAACAATACTATTTGTATAGATCTTAATGTCAGAGATGTGTAAAGAAATAATGATGATTAGATAATAACCAAATGTTGTCCTTGTTAAGTTGACAAGCCTGCTGGTATGAAAAATCATCATTACCAACATGCCAAAAACATTTTTAAATAAATAGTTTTATATATTTTATATATCGTTTTTAATATTTTTTAGGCCCAGGGACATGATCACTTTGTGTCTGTACTTCAGAGTGATCATGGCTGGTGAGAGGGGGTCACAGGGGGATATATACATACAGTATCTCATAAAACTCCCACCTGCATAGATATTCCTGTACTCAACTAGATGACGTTGTCAGTCAATTGCTCTGTGATGCCATAGGGCAGTCCTGGGCACCACGTCTGATGTACGGGGTTGCTCATGAGGTGAGACTCTGTTATGGACTTTATTCACCCCCCCCTCCGAAAAGCATCTCCCAGGGTGAGAGAGCACTCGGGGGGAAGGTGAGTCTCCTCTAGTCCTTCTGTCTCCCCGGGCTGGTGCTTGGATAGGCCAGATGCCACCCCAGGATGATGCTGCCCTGGGCAACCTCCCAGGTTGCTCATGCCTAAAGCCACCACTGGTGATGCCAATTGCACGCCCCCTTAAAGCTTGCGACATCTGTGGCATTGTGCTGTGTGATCAAACTGCACATTTCAGAGTGGCCTTTTTTTGTGGGCAGTCTTATGCTAGCCATACACGGGTCGATTTTTCTTTCAATCGATTAAAAACGATACATTTTTGTATCGATTGATTGAAAATTGTGTGTTGCCCACATGGTTTAATCGAGTTAATCCGATCCAAATTTTTGTAAAAATTCAATCGGTATATGATTGGACTGGCTGGTAAATTTTGATCGGTTAATTGAAAATTGGTGATGTATTTTGATCACCTAGTGTGGTCAACATATTTTTCATCAATTTTTTCAAACCTATGTACCATATGTAAACATTCCGGGGCATACATATGATGTAAAGGTAGATGAAAGGAACCTTGTAGCAATATGTAGCAATTTATCCATTTTAGGAAATTGTCCTCAGCACACTAGGCTTGCCAAGCTTGATGAAAGGTGTGTTGTATAAATAGAAGTCAGCTTTTCAGCACCTTGATATATACCTGTGAGGTGGGATGGTTTATCTCAGTAAAAGAGAAGTCCTCAATAATAGCGTTGAGCTTGAATATTCGAATTGCAAATATATTCAACGAATATCCGCTTTTTGAGAATTCGCCAATTTTATTTATGATATGCAATGATATTATGCATTGGGAAGCTTATGGAAAAAAAATACCACATGTGACCATTCATTTTATTAGTAGAATTATTTGTGAAATATCGAATATTGCCTATGCCGCTCATCACTACTCACTAACACAGATTAAGACAGATTTGTGAACAATTATTAAGAGTAATGGGTCCTTTGTGTATGTAGAAAATTTTTCAGATCTTTCAGTTCAGCTCATGTAAAATGGGAGCAAAACCGAAAGTGTTGCGTTTATATTTTTGTTCAGTGTATTTACCACAATGTCAGGGGTGTACTTACATTTGTGCAATACTGTAGCACCAGTAACAATGTGATGACACTCACATATAATAATGTTCATATATTACTGATATAACTGAAAACCTGTGAAAGAAATGCTTCAATCACTGCAGATAAAGGGTAGATGTATATGTTCATCAGCCAGAAAACAAGGAGGGCTCCATCCGATCTGTTGCAGCTGTTGCAGAGGGCTCCATACTGCAAGAAGCCAATAGTAAAATTAGAGTAATCATAGTCAGTCCAGGAAAAAATTTGTGTTGATTGGACAGGTATTTACATTTTATTAATGGAAATTTTATAATGACAATGCTAGTCTGCTCGCAAGTAGTAACAAGTAAAAAATGAATATTAATTTGTGTTTTTTTTAACCTCCTGGGCTTTCTTTAAAAGCGTGCCACCGGTGATCAGGACGGAGCACATTACATGCCCTCTAGGAGGTCCCGAGGTGTTCTCTTAAAAAAGCAATGACCCTCCATTAACATAAAGGTCAATGGCGTTCTCCCCCCCCCCCCCCCCCCCCCTCTGGCGTCATACCTGACATCATTGGGGCGGACACAGAAGCATCGGCAGACAGGGGAGTTTATAATTAGTTGGGTGAGTTTTATCAGCTTTTATCAGACACTCATCCCCGAGATAACCCAGGAGGGGGAACAATAAAGATCTAACTAAATATCGTGAAGTTTTTTTTACTTGTTATTACTTTATTAATAAAAAAATCAGAGCGGAATTAAACTGGCTTTTTTGTACCAACCAAAATATAACTTTTTACCACTTTTATTAGTTAAAAATGCAGACGGACTTTCCATGGAAAATCTGCAGTTGCATTTGTCCCATTCCTCCTCGATGAGGTCTAACACCGATCACAATGTGTGGTTGTATCAGCCATCGATGTTAGACCCCCCCATCAATATGATAATTGTCACTGTGAGCACTGGCACTGTGGCACTGTGAGCCATCTTGCAATTTTTTGGCCCTGTATGGTCAGCTTAGAATATCCCTTATGGATACACAACTATATCTACATTTAGCCGACACCATCTATTTTAAGAGCAGTAAACGCTTGTAATAGCTATACACTGAATAGAAGCACAATACACAAATATATAATAATATACAGTACATTTCCTTGTAAGAAAAAAAAAACCTACAAATAGCATATTACAGGCTTGCATTTACACATTAGCAATTTTGTTCCCAGTTTGTATATAAACATATTATTATATAAAATACTGTATATATCACATGACAAATGGTAATTTTCTTGGCTGAAGACATCAAATTAAATATAAAATAGGCTTTGCTTTCATCATAATGCAGTGGAGCCAGAGTAAGCGGAGATGTAACTGAATAGGTATTCAGGTCTTTACATGGACAATGTGAAAGAGTATTATTGTGGTTATTTTGGCCCTTCAGTTTTTCTACACTATATCTATATTTATGTATGCAGTGGTCAGTAACACATATAGCTTACAGTAGAAAAGCCATGGTATCAGTGATAACAGTTTTTTGGGGGCATTGCCCTTTACTCTACAGACCAGCAAGTGTTTGTGTTTCCATTTCCAACATTGGAGGAAAACTTCCATCCTTCCCATCACCCTCATTTGGTTGACCTTCCCCAGATTTGAGATAAAATAAATTAGTACATCCATTTTGTCTCATCCTCAAGTTTTTTATACTAAGTTCCTGGACCATTTAAGTCCTGACTTTGCTACATCTTCTGTTGATGGAGAGTACAATGATGAACACTTTTTAATTTGAGGTTGTATCGTTAACCTCCCTAGCGCTCTTGCAAGGTCCAGATTTCTGTACCAAAAGCGCACCATAGACTCTAATGGAATTTTTTGTGTTGTAGACCTGTAACTTCCAAAAATCTGTCCGTATAAAGCCTGCTATAGACACCTCGATCTATGGCAGACTTTTAGCAGACTGATTACAGCGTGGTGACGTCACCACGCTGTAATCAGTCTGCTAGATGTCGGACATGAATCCTGTGTCTTCCACTGACACACAGGACTCCCGCCCGACTAGCCAATTAACAGGGAGGGGGAGGAGACTCCCCCTTCCTGTTTACAAGCTACAGCTGTTCTGCCTCGCAGTTGTAGAGAAAAAGAACCGGCATGTCGGATCCGTGTGCGTCCCGACCTGCCGGCTTTTTTTCTACATAATTCAAGGTGGGCAGCAGACCAACCTTGATGTGATCGGCGGGAGCGCGCACGCAGGTTGGTCTGCTACAACTATGGCCGGGAGTCTGCCCGTCTATGGGGGCTTTAGGGTCTAAAAGACATCCTGACTAATAATGCTAATAATGTTTGAAACACACAATTATTATTAAAAAAAAGTACATTTAAAAAAAATTATAAAATTTATCATTTGAATGCTTAAATCTCTTGAATACTTATTTGGTATGAAAGATTTCAAAACAGTATTTATGTTTGTTTATAATAAAATTTTTATTACAATTGGAAATCTGTTTTGTTTTACTTTGAATTGTATTGGATACTGTTATCACTGTATCTAATACAATGGCATTTGGCACTCTCTGAAAGGGTTAACTTCAAAGA
>CM070039.1:11090625-11116657 GCA_036250615.1 Ptychadena robeensis
GGACAAACTTACAAAATCAGTGAGGGGTCAAATAATTATTTCCTCCACTGTATATAAAGCTGCGTTCCAATAAGTAAAAATTATAGATGAACTTTAATCCTTTACATGTCACTGAGCAGAGTGAATATATATTATAGTGGAACACACTTTATCTCATAGGCTATTTAACGTAGATAATGGCTTATTCAGTAAGAAAAACGCGGCATCACTGTGGTTCATTGGCTAGAACTTGTGCCTTTCAGAATAAGGTTGTAAAATGTTAACCTTGGCCAGGTTGTTATTTGGATAGAGTTTTCATGTTCTCCCCATATGTTTTTTTTTCGGTACATTTTTTGCAACTTGCAACAAGTTTTGCAAATAAAACAACATATAAATAGAGCCAAAAAGCATATACAAATAAATATAAGAAACCAAATATCCAAAAAAGAAACCAGAAGAAAATAATTACAATTAAAAATATAAGAAGGTAATATGAAGAATAGAGAAAATGATAATTAGTGATGGCCGAACTGCCCGCAAGCATGTTCGCCCTCCTTCCCGCCGGCGGACAATACGGGTGTTCGACCCGCCCTGTCCGCCGGCGTGAAGGAGCCCTCTATTCTTCCTCCGGTGGGATCATACGCAGCGAGATCCCGCCGCAGGAAGAATGTTTCCACTGAAGACCGGGTAGAGAACCCGGTCTTTCAGTGGAAAGCCGGCTCGCACACCCGGATATGACGTCAGTGACGTCACATCCGGTAAGCACACCAGGAACTATGCGTTCCAGGTGCCGGATGTGACGTCACTGACGTCACATCCGGGTTTTCAGATTCTAATTCCCCGCCTAGCAGCGGGGAATTTGAATCTGTCCGCGAACGGGCGGACGGCGGACTTTTTTAAAAGTCCGCTCCGCCCGTCCGCGGACAAACATGGCCGAGGTTCGGCCATCACTAATGATAATGAACCACTAAATGTCATTCAATAAAGACATCATACATAAAAACATCTAAACTATAAAATAGTGAACTATCTGCTTAACCTTCAATACCTACCACTTCATATAATGAGGCCCAATCAATGCATTAGTGCAATTCCTTTTGGAAATATAATGGGGGAAGGCAACAAAAAACTTGAGAAAGAGAGAATAGTGAGCAGGTTCCCCGAAATAGATGGGAAATTACTCCCTATTTCTTTTGTTTCTCAGGGCTTCTTTGGCTTCCTCACCCATTGCCTGTTGCCCATTCCTCTTCCCTACCCAAACCCCTGTCCCCATTCAAGTCATGCCACACATTTGTTAGTTTTCCTTACCTAATCCTGCCTGAATCCACCAATTAGTTATTTAATAATATTGCTTTTAGGTAATGTGGACCTCTACTCCAGTGCTTAACAGGTGTCTATGCTATATGGTCAATGTCTGTCTTTATGATGTCATCACTGCTGCTTCCTCATCTCCATTGGCAAATAACCCCAAAGTTAAAAAAGCCAATTGGAGGGGTCTATGTTACATAGGTAGTGATTGGGATACCCAGAAATGGACTCCCGAGATCAGCTTTAATTACTTATAAAGAAAAATATGCAACTAAATACAATTGCGTTTTTTGCAGCTGGAGTTTGAACAATTTTTTTGTTTTTGGTTTAGTGCTTGATCAATGCACTACATACAGCTGTCTTGTTTGACCGTCTGTTGGTTTTCTCTTGAAGTAAATGTGCCTAAAATGCATAAAAAGAGCACAGCTGTGTAACACTTTTCCCAGCAGGTAAACTGTGTAGAACATTTCAAACACATCTGTGGGTCCTGAAAGATGTATTTAAAAAAAAAAATAAGGAAGAGAGGAAATATATCAGAATAAAAAAGTGAAGAGCAGTCAGACAATATTAGTTATTACATTTTATGGGGGTAAAAGACACATTTTATTATATTAACCTGGTGTAATGAATATTATATAAAATTTATATTTACTTAATCTTGTTTTAGTTTTGTACACACTGGGGAAGCATTAGGCATATTCGGTTTTACTGCCATTGGGAGCTCAGTTGGACATATTCCGTGACATCCTATCTATGCATAAGGTTGTTCTATTAACAAGGATGTTTTCACCATTTCCCTTTATATACCTAATGCAATATGCTTGGAATTCTTGTTATAATTCTTGTATTCTCTTCTCATGAAATGCTCCATGTAGCCTAGGGAAGGAGCCCTTGTATAGGCATGAGGGCGCTTTCACCAAATACAAAGCTTTTGGGAGCACTGGCATGTTATAACTGTAAAATCGTTGTAAAAAAAACAATTAGGGATGGGCTGTCAAGGTATAAGGTAATTTTTTAACTGCCCAATCTCTTTTTGCTAGCACAGAAAAAATAATATCTTCATATAGGGACTTTAAACGGGCAAACCCAACCATTATTTTCAATGTCACAACTTTGAATATCACAAGTAAAAGTAAGATTTATATACACTTTTTTGAAAATACTATACTATTTATATGAGAGTATCACATTATCATTTAGGTCAACATGTTTCGCCCTTAACAGGGCTTCTTCAGGATGAAGACAATGTATCAATATAGTATGTGGGCCACTTATCAGAGCCAGAGGAACTCTCCATGCATCAGACTATGAGGAGAAATGGGCAGGGACCACCACGCACTGTAGGGTCCTCTCCTCCCAACAGGGGGGACCCCGATGGCAAAGAGACAGATAAGACTGAACACCCAGAAGCCAAAGGAAATTTATGTAATGTTAGTTTTACTGGAGTTGACAAACAAAAGGTGATGTACCAACGGTTCATGGAGAGAGATAATATAACCAGAATTTTCCTATCTAAGGATTCAGTAACACCGTTTTAATGCCCAGGGCCAAATGGTCGCCTATAATTGGGTACTTAAGGTTTCCCCATAGAGGTGATATACCGTGGGCTTTTCCATAGGTTTACTGACACTCAAAATAGATTCAGGTGGTCTCCTTTGGGGACGTGTGCAAGCAGATAGGTGTCCTTTGTCTCTATGTTTTTTGTAAAGAGAAATGTCCTTTATCTATTAAGTTTTAGTTGTAGGTTGGAATAGGTATGTTCTTATGTTATTTACATTACAATTAGAGTATTTTACATTACAATTTAAGATTTTGACTTTCCGGTAAATCACTGTTCCCAGGACAGAGTGTGAATGGAAATCTTTCTAAAGGTAGCCATACACTGCCAGATTTGCACCCGATTTTTCGGCCAATGGACCGCCGTGCACACTCCTGCCATTTGGTGGCAGTCACTCAGCCAAAAATAGGGTGGCCCCACCTGGTGAGATAGACCAGGAATATCCCACATATTATATTATATAGCCTTCCATGTACCAGAGGGGCCATGTCAACTGCCACCAACTGCTTTGGGTAAGAGATGTGGGGCCACATAGAATCAGAGTTAATTATGATGCAGGAGATTGGCTGTAGGCAGGTTGTACAGGTTGATAGTTGATATTGATATTGATATGACCTAGGTTCACTTAAAATATAATACTATTTTGTTAAGTCTACATCTTACATATCAGGTAAACATGCAAAGCTATTTTTCAACTATTTAGATCACCAACAAGAGAAATTAGAGTCAGTAGTCCCAACGCCCCAACCATATAAATAGAACTGAGAAACGCCTTGGACTTCCCCTGTGATTTCTTGGTCCAAGAGAAAGGAGAGCTTGTTTTCACCTGAATACGGAAGTGCTTTCTGACACCTTTCAATATGCTTTGCATTTTTCCCCTATTATTGTGCTGCTTCAGTTAGCCCCTTGTGAACTGGGTACTAGGTAAAGAGTGCTTTATAGCAAATACATCCCACAATTGGTGATGGGAATTCATAGCCCTAAGCCCTAGGCTCCAATATCCAACGGCGGTATTATAATGGAGTGCCTGAGCCACCCATTGACCGCAATCTGGCTTTGACAGGGCTGTCCCCACAGCCCATCAGAACTCCTGATCCATCGGTCTCCGTCTCCATCAGGTTAATATTGACACACCCTATCTGTGTCCACAGTAAGATAACGGAGGCTTGCGCAGCCATCAGTGAATGCCAGCACATAGTGAAGCCTAGGGCTGTAGTCAGTATGGGAATGTCTGTAATATTATCCAGTATAATAGAAGAAAAGGGCAACTATTAATGGTGCTGGTGGGGGTCAAACCCTAAGGACAGTTGCTGAAAAGCTTTCTCAAGCCAGAGGCTGACCTAACAGAATGTTTGACATAAACTTTTGTACAGATTTACTTGGAAGGCATTTTATCATTATGACATTCATATAAGAGTATTATAAATTTAACAGCATGCTGCTCTTTTTAGTCAGATTGTAAAATATTCATCATGCCACAAATGAATAGTGAGACAAAAAAAACATTGTTCTTCAGACATGCCCCCAGAACTTTTTGATTTCACTTGTGATAAGTTGTCAGAGCGAATTATGTCAACAGGAGCATTTCAGACGTAAATCCCAGTGCTGACAAGGCAGGCTCACACAACCCTTACGCTCAGTGAAACTGACTTAACGAATTTGATGTTTTTGGATCAAGCCAGCTTTACCTGTTAAAAGTCTGAGATGATTATTAAAAGAATTTGTAAAACAGATACTATCAATCCTACGATTGCCTGAAACTGACCTCTAATTTGAGTTAAATATACTAGTTGCATGTTTATCATACTGGTCCAAAGGCCTATCCTCACAGCATTCAGTGGATCCATAGGATGACTACTGATGAGCAGCATAGGCAATATCTGTAAAATATCGCAATATTTTCACCTAATATGTGCAACAAATTTTAGATGTTCACAAATTCTCGAAGTGCCAATATTCTCAATAAATGTTTGTGATTCTAATATTCCCGGTCAACGCTAACAATGACTGCTATGTCACTACAAAATGCAATAGTGACATACTATTGTATGGTGGAAGAATCACTGGGATTGTAAGATTGTTCCAAGCATGGCCTATAAAAGGCAACTAAGCTTGTTTAAAAAAAAACAAAAAAAACAGAAGCATCTATATTTTTTTTAGAAAATAAATAACCTATTGTGCTCTTGTATGTAGCTGTACCCATATCCTCTGTAGATGCAAGTATTGGGGTTGACAAACTGCAGTTACAAGTATGTCCTCTAAAGGGCTAGATGAATTTTTGTTATTATGCCTGTGTACCATGCCTTGACGCTAGCCTCGCTGCCTTGCGGTACTGCAACACAAACGTGGTTAGTGTGAAATCTACCCTAAGCCAACCGACCACCGTGCGTGCTCACGGCAGTCGGCGATCGGTCAGCTGAAAAATCAGGTGCCGATCTAAAAAGATCTAAGCTATTATGGACATGTCCGTAATTCTTAGATCGGCATATTACTTTAGACAGGGACACGTGTCCCCGGCCAAAATATTAGGTCTTCATCTAAACGTGTATGGGGGGCTTTAGTTATGGCTAGTCTGTTTATTAGTTTTATTCTCGTACAATCTATTACATTGCTGCAATTTTTATCTCAAGTTGTCCTATTTGAAAGGGTCTACTAAAACATGTGGATATGTCTATGACCGATAAATAAAACATCTTGTTTAGAAAGTAAAGCTGTGTAAAGTGGATAAGTATGATCACTAATGGGTGAGACAGACTTTCCTATATTTACTATTAGTCTTATCAATCACTCCAACATCCTCAGAAGCTGGCATCGCCCATGAACATTCCCGGAGACATTATTCTTTCATACCTCAGTTTTTCTGTGTTATTTTTCTGACACTAGTCCTTATGAATGCCTGGGAATTTTAATAAATTGAAGTTTGAATCAGAATAGAATAATATAGGACTGAGACTTCATAAATAAAAAGTAATCTTTTATATATTGATAGTAGGAATATAGTTATATTTGTTCATAGTATATACATAAAACATATACACTGCCTTTCCAAAAAGTGATGCACCCATCATGCCTACTGCCTACTGTACATGTACTGTACTGTATGATCTGGGGTTGCTGCAGTTGGTCAGGTCTAGGTTTAGCAACAGTACGTGCTCCAAGAATGAGGTCAGCTGACTACCTGAATATACTGAATGACCAGGTTATTCCATCAATGGATTTTTTCTTTCATGATGGCACGGGCATATTCCAAGATTACAATGCCAGGATTCATCTTTGGGAAGTGCTGGAGAAGGCTTTGCACAGCGGCCAGATCCTACAATCGTCAATACAAGATCTTGGTGAAAAATTTATGCAACACTGGATAGAAATACATCTTGTGACATTGCAGAAGCTTACCAAAGCAATGCCACAGCGAATGGGTATCGATATATATATATTTAAATAACATGATGTTATAACTGACAAATATATACTGTAAATAAAAAGGGCGATAAACTTTTTTACTGGGATTGACCTAAAAAAAAGGATAAAACCATGTTTTTCTTCCACATTGGTAATATCAGCTCTTCTCACTTGTCACATCTAATTGCATACATTACTGTATCTTCACATCCAATGAATCAGACCTTCATAGAGGGAAGTAACGAGAATGATGAGATTTGTATGAGTCAGCGATGAATACTGTTGGGATGTTAAGTCAGGTTGTTCTTCGCAGGCTCTTCTAAAGTGTGATATTTAATGTTGATGTGCGCTAGATATATCCACACACTTTACTGATGTCCTGTTTTCTCTGTGTCCCAGGCTGACCAGTTCACCGGCTTTCATATCAGATCTGTGCTGTGTGTGCCAATCTGGAATAGCAACCACCAGATAATAGGTAAGTTGACGAGATATCTTAGGATAGATTCTCCATTTTGCATTTAAAATCCCCTTTCATTTTTTTAATCATTGGCTGTCTTGTCTGTGAAGGACATCATTCATCCAAGTCATATTTTATCTGTAGTATTAAGTTAAAGTAACTGAACTGAATATTTTTTTTAAAAGTTTTGATCGACTAATTGAGAATAAACGGATAAAGCCAACTGACTAGCAAAACTAGTTCAAGAAAACATCAGCAAGGGCAGTTGCTTTGGCATAATACTTCAGATTAATGCTTAAACTTTTATCTAACATGTTCTACTGCCTGTTATTATCATTCATTTGTTGTATTACAGTGTTATCACTGTAGGTAGCTAATACTAATGTCTACATTTAAAAATGTTTCCTGTCTAGTTGATATACCTATCCAGCAGCTTCATCAGTGTATGGGCTTTGTCATGTAACAGCTAAGCAGCTCAGCAATTCTGCCTTTAAGCCCCCCATAGACAGGCCGATTCCCGGCCATAGCTGCAGCCGACCAACCGGCATGCTTGCTCCCCCCGAGCACATAAAGTTTGGTCGGCCGCAACTATAAGGGAGCCCACCTTGAGTTTCTGAGAAAAAAAACTAGCAGGTCGGATCGCACACGGATCCGTCCTGCTGGTTCTTTTTCTGCCCAATCCTCTGATCCTGCTGCAGTCTGTTAACTAGTTTATTGGCTACAAACTGACAGGAGTCGCGTGTGTTAGTGGAACACACGGAATTCCTGTCCTCTCTGTAGCCGACTCCCCACAGTGTGGTGATGTCACCACGCTGTGAGGAGTCTGCTAAAAGTCGGCCATAGATCGGGACGTCTATGGCCGGCTTTACTTTACTAATTTCAAGTCCATGATTTAAAAAGAATGTTGACAGATATTTTTGGGTCAGCAATAGCAGTTTATCAATGCATGATAGATTCACTTTTTGTATGGTTACATTCATTTTGACCAATTTTGAGCAGTATTCTAGTTTATCTGTAACATTTTTGCATTGCCTTTTGGAAACTTTAAGTTAAAAAAGAAAATGTTTACATATTATATAAAATACATGAACAAAAGCTAAGATCTTACATTTACGTGGAGGTTAAATGTCCATCTATTGTTGACATTCTTTCTTCAGGTGAGTATGTGGTTAACTCAATAACCTCCCTTGTCCATATTGTTCCTTATTCTTAGATCCAAATAAAAAAGCTTTATTGAGTGGCTGCTGACTTTTATAACTTGTAAGATACTTTATATGGTAATGTTTATAATTCTCCTTTTGCCTTCAATGTTTTTGTAGCAATGTATATATTCTGAAGCAGTAGCTTTTTCTTCTAAATGTACCATTCAGATCTTCGTTTCGAGCGCTCTGCTTGACAGCACATAAATGGCAAGGAGACCCTTTGAAATGAATGTGATTTTGGATGTCCTGTGCTTTTCATGCATTTTAACCATGCTTTAAAGCATATGAAAGCACATGACTGGGAACTGTGCCTTAACCTGTTTATATGGGTTGCATCTTAATTAACCTTCCCACCAAGAATCTACCCTTAGATGTTGTCACATATTGCTGCCCATTCTGCTGCACATCAACATGTTTACTTTCTTTGAAAACTTTCTGAAAAGCAAAAGCATGCTTGACTATGACTGTGTGAGCATTGATGTGTCAATATCCATGTGTCCATAAGCCCTTTAACTTTTTGTGGATGCCAATAGCTATTAAGTATTTCTCAAATTCTCAAACTGATGTTTTGCTGTCTCCAAATGTGGTGCCAGAATTAAAAGATGTAATTTTTAAAAAGCAACCACTGCCTGTTTAAAAAAAGCCTTTCACTGTGCCAGCAGGTACAGAGAGGTACCATTGCTCTTTGTGGGGAAGTAGTGATCTCCTTGTAGAGACCCAACACCAACTGAGAGCTGCGAGCTATAGACTTCTGCTCCCCCAGAGAGAGCAAAGATTCCATTCCCCAGCCTCTGGCAGTACAAAAGCTTTTTTTAATCAGGGTGGAGCAACTTTAAACATAGATGTATTGTATAGCCCCCCCCCCCCCCCCCCCCCCCCCCCCCCATAAACCTTCAGATCACACCATACCATTTTCTTTAGATCTACCAACAATTATGTAGTGCCGGGTCCTCCCTGATAGAATACATAGTGATTGGAAGGTTTAGACAGGTATATAATACATGGTTTTGGTAGAACAAAGGTTGATTGTACAGAAACTGTATGGTAAGGCTGTAAGGTGTATGGGGGGCTTTAGACATAGCACACCATGTATGTTTAATATTTGGGATCTATTTAAAGGCCTCAATACACCCTACAATCTTACCATAGAATTATTCTACAATCAAATTTTGTTCTTCCAAAACCATGTAATAGAATCTAAACCTTCAAATCAATATGTATTGTATCATGGAGGCAACTATACTACATTGTTGTTGGTAGATCTAAAGGAATTTGTATGGAGTGATCTAAAGATGTAAGGGGGGTTTTTATCAGCACTGTAGCCATAATATTCTATTCTTCGGAGGTGTTCACCCTGTACTAAGTGCCGTGCTTTAGACTCTTTCAATTCATTTAACAATTAACAGAAAATCATTGTAAATGTCAAATTTTCCAACTAAACGTTAAATTTTTTTTAGGTGTGGCACAAGTATTGAATAGACTAGATGGAAAGCCGTTTGATGATGCAGATCAAAGACTGTTTGAGGTAAGGAAAACGGAAAGGTCAAGATAAATGCCACATGCCATACTATAAAAGACAAACTGAACTACAACAACTGGAACTTTAGCAGAGTATTCAGACTCAGAGTGTTTTAGGTTGTTTTTATTTTTTTATTTACATTTTTTTTGTTTTTTTTGACCACACAGAAGATAAAAAATATACTAAATGGCATCCTAAGAAGCAATATATCAGGCAAAAACTATAACCCTAATTGAGATCTATATGTCCTCACTTATGTCTGTGTAACCTCACAGGAACTGAAGGAGATCTCACAAAGTATGAAAAATTCAGATAAAATCTCTAATGCCGGCCATAGAGGCCTCGATCCATGGCCGGCTTGTAGCAGACTCCTCACAGAGTGGTAACGTCACCACACTGTGAGGAGTCTGCTACAAGCCGGCCATTGATCGAAATGTCTATGAGTCGGCTAGAGAGCTGACGGGAATCCTGTGTGCTCCACCAACACACGTGATTCCTTTCAGATTGTAGCCAATTAACTTGGAGGGGGAGTCTCTTCCCCCTCCAAGTTAATTGGCTACAATCTGAAAGGAATCATGTGTGTTGGTGTTAGTTAACTGACTACAGCAGGATCGGCCACAAAAAGAACCAGCAGGAGGGATCCGCGTGCGATCTGACCTGCCCACTTTTTTGGTCGGATCCTCAAGGCTAGCTCCCCTGTAGTTGCAGCGCACGCAAATAAGGCCATGAATCGGCACGTCTTTGGCTGGCTGAACATTCCCCATTCTACCTAAAGATGAATCTCAACTTGCTTCAATGGAGTGCCAAGGCTTATGAGTCAAAAACACGTGCAAGTTTTTGAATTTTTCCGGGGAAAAGATCATACAGTATTATGCATAAATGCATGAAAAATGCAATGGATGTGCTTGTGATGCGTTTATTGCATTTTCAATGGACGCATTAGAATGCGCTAATATAATTGGTCAGTAAACACTATGAGAACAGTATGAAGTTTCCCGATGTTGCCAGACCAATTAAAATTTTTGAACATGTCCAATAAATTACGATCGTAAAAAACGGCAATTACGATCGTATTTTATCGGTTGTACCATGTGGACATGTGCAGATTTCAGGACGATAAAATGCTTTCATTGGTCGGTTTTAATGGATCGTAATTTTAATCTCAGAGTATATGGCCAGCATAAGGAGTGTGACGCTAATGGAGACATTAAAAGTAATAAAAAATTGATATAGCTATAGATATAGAGCTCATGCACACTGTGCTGTGGTCTTCATTGTTCTTCAGTGTCTTAGTTAGTGTGGATCCATTTAATAACTATGATCACCTGGACCAGCAACATTTCAGAAGTAGAGGTCAGCACTTCAGCCCCCAATTCTTGTTCATGTGTGCTTGAAAGCATCCAATTTTAAATTTTAATTGATCTCCCAGTATTGCATAGAGGCTTTAAAAGTCTTTCCTGTTAGATGCGCTGTCTAAACGCACTGCAATACAGAAGCGTAGTGGTTTCAGGTATGCCGCATTTTGCATTTTGAAGTTTGCGTTTTAGCTTTGGAACAACAAATGGAACCATAGCCAAATACATACTGCAGAGCAAATTTAGTGTGAATAGTAACTCAGTGGAAACATGTGTATGATGGGCATGGCATCATTAATCCAAAAAATGGCATGAGCTTTGAATTTAATAGTATTTTTTTTTAAAAATTTGTATTTCAGGCTTTTGTTATATTTTGCGGCCTTGGTATTAACAACACAATAATGTATGACCAAGTGAAGAAATCATGGGCAAAGCAGTCAGTCGCATTAGATGTAAGTATATAATATATTATAAACTGTATCTATGTATTTAATTATATTTCTATAAACAAAAAAGGCTAAACTATCACAAAAATGTTTCTGGTTCATCCCTATCCATTTTACACCCATTGAATAGTGCATGCTATCAAGTCTACATTATATCCATTGGGGCTGTTCACATGTTGGATAGGTTTGAACCCGGCTTACAGCTTTATTGTTCCAGAAGCCCAAATTTTCCACCTGATAATGGTTGTTTGCTATCACACTTTGCATGGGTATACTACCTAATCATAGAGGCATCCATGCTTATCACTGTACATGATAAAGTGAATCAGGAGCCCTTGTCCTGTGGGATGTTGATGCTGTGGTCATGCAACCTTTTTTTTGTCCTTTTGTGTTTGTATGTTTGAGAGTACACATGGGTCATGGGTCGATACCCATGCACCATTTTGCGCAATCAATGGTGGGCGATACATCGGATGGGGACCCTCATTCTCAATCCAAAGTAATGACGATGTAACGGATTTATCAACATGTTGGGTCCCTGTTCAATACATTTTTATGAAGCAGGATCAATCACTCCCTCTAGGTGGGACGTGTTTGATTGCCAAATGATCGCCGTGAATGCACACAGAGATTGACCATTCTTGAATTGAACAAAAAGGCGACCCGTGTATGGGTACTTTTAGACATGTCCAGGTGGGGCTTTTGTACCTGACCAGAATAATACCAAAGCATTTATTGTACATTGGTGCTTCTGTAACAGTTTCCTTTGTTGATCATGTCAATTGATCGAATGAATGTTTTTAGAAGGGTGAAGTCAGGATCCAGACAGAGGATCAGATAGGCAACACACACTGACAACACAGGGATGTGGTGGTAACGGGGTTATTGTGCACTTACACAGACAGGAACAATAGGTGCAAAATAGTCCAGAGTTCTGATTCCCAAGTGTGCAGGGTTCAGGAGAAAAATCAGAGGAGTGAAAGTACAGGGTACAGGCTCAGATAGGGATGGGAATTTAATGCTCAGCAAGTGTGTCTGAATGAAGCACATCTATATAGCCCTTAGGCTAATGAGGCAGGTGTCCCGCCACCCAGCCCACACTTGCAGGGAGCCACCTGCTGGTGACTGTGGAACCAACCCAGGGAAGGGCAAGCACAGTGCCAACAGCAGGCGGTAACAGGTACAGCCAGGGTCCTCACAGGTGACTTGTGTCTTGTGAAATGACTGCAGCGTTGGCACCCTGTGAAAATGTTTTAGGTAAGCAAAAGTTAACAAATTGTCAAGTGGATAAAAATAGAGAGGCAAAAATTATAAATAAAAGTGAATGATGAAATCACCCTTAGTAAATTTCAAGTTGATGTCACTTTTATTAGACCACTTGTCATGGATGTTAATATACTGGACATGACGTGCACAGAGGTACCTCGTTTAAAAATCCATTAGACATTTATCTCAATGGAGACTTTGCCCTGTGGGTTACCTAGTTCTCTCCAATTAGGTCTCTCCATGGATTTCTACTGGTTGCGCTGTCACCTTCAGACATGGCTCAGATGGTGACATTCATGAGGAGAAGGAGAATCTTTTATGACATAAAGAGAATCCCTTGAAGAAGTCAAGTAGTGAAATATGATGGAGTATATAAGTAAAAAATTATGTCCTAGATGCTCCCCTCATAGGAAATGTTAATATGTTCAAATTTTTAATTAACAGAGCATGACAATATTTTAGGAGATGAATATGATTTGATAAGATTTACAACTGTGAGAGGATTTAGTATAGTGATGTGTATAGAGTTTAACGAACGTGCCAATATACTCCCCAAGACTCGTTCCATTAGACATGTGAAACCAATGTAGAGGGTAGACTTTGATCTATCGTCAACTCATTAAAGTGGCGTGTACTGTAAATATACATGGAAGGAAATGGGAAACAACATGTTGAATAAAATAGAAACTCATATACTGAGCATTGTCATAGATAGATAATATTACATACACAAGTTAACAGAATTCAATATTTCATTGAACCTTGATGTTCTCCACTGCATCATTAAAGTAAGCCCATTTCACATCAGACTTCTATAATGAGGTTAGTTTGATGTTCCTTTATACTAAACCATGGCTCAAAAAATAACATAACATAACATATGACATATTCTTGGCAGGTTGCTATAGTAACAGTAAAACAAAATGGAGGCCAGGACAAAAATAGACCATTGTGTCACGTTGTTTACACATAAATAATGAAAAATTTTAACTTTCAGTCCCTAAAGTTGTAAAATAACATTATGTTATTAAAATCCTTCAAAGCTTTTTCATATGGTTTGGTATAGAGGATTTCACAGGAAGATGCCCTTTGTAAGGAATTCATCGGCCTCAATAAAATATCAATTAAGAACATCTGTCTAAAGGACATGATGTCATTCCCTTATAATATTCATAATATTCCTAAGCTCATACTCAAATTCTAAAAATATATCTGAAAAAATAAAGTTTGACCTTTTGAGCTGATACGATGGTGGTGTAGCGCTCCACAATCCTTAAAAAAATATGCTCAACTGCTGGGAGATTCCATCTTTATTTGCTAGGCTTCCGTGGGTTAACTCTGGGTGCAATATCACGAGTAGCCACTGGGGGGCGTTTATAATGGTTTTCTATGGGAAAGCATGTCTCATTTATTTCAATGTAGAGCGGCAGCACAAACCAGGGAGAGAGGAGGGTCTGTGAAGGAATAACTCTTTACAGGTACATTTTGGGGGGTTAATTATGCATTGCTCTCTATTATCGGCACTTCTAGTGCATTCATGAAATTATTAATTTCTGGCTGTAGGTCCGTTTTAAGCATACATTGACATGAATAGTGATAAACAAGAAAATGTAAATGATAAAATGATATAGTCTGATAACATTTATATATATATATATATATATATATATATAGGTTTGTTCTCCTTGCATGTAGGGTTCCCATCTGGCTGGTAAAAATTTGTCTTATTGCCATTTAAAGGAAATAGACCATAAGTCCAACCATGGACAACCACCTCCACTCACATTATATATCAAGCAAACCAAAAGTTTTTCTGGCAATCACTAATAAGTTTAACCATTTATTGATCAATCAAAATTATGTCTGTCTGCACATGCAACTCCTTACTTTCATGCATTTTACCCAAAGGGCTTAAAGCGGACCTACCACCAGGAATCTATGTTTTCATGAATGGCACTAGAAGTGCCAATAATAGGGAGGAATGTAGTGAAAAATTCCAAAAACATACCTGTAATGAGCAATTTAAGAAGATTATTCGGCAGCTCTTCTCACTTCTTGGTTCATTGTAGGCAGAAATAGGCAGGACGTCACAGGAAGCAGTGATCTGCTTTGAAAATTCCCATAGAAGATCACTGAATGCCCCCCAGTGGCCACCCGCAATATTGCACCCCCAGTTTCATGTGTTCCCTTCAGCGAACCAGGAAGTGAGGGGAGCTGTGTGGTAATCTTGCTAATTGCTTGTTGTCCACCGTCACTTGACCAAGTGATATATTCGATATAGAATCTTGTTAAAATGCTCATTAAAGGCTTATGATGGAAGTCAATATTCTTCAGTAGAGTAGATTGCTTCAGAACACAATGGCCTGTGAAATATACAATTTCTTTTCATTATGGCCTATTTGAAACCTTGGTGACCTACAATAGGAACTTGTACTAATGGCATGGCAATGACTGGATAGACTATTTGGCCATTTTCTGTCATCACTTTTTAATCCTATGTTATTCACTACCCACAAAATGATTGAGTCAAACTCATTATTATACAATATAAAAGGCAAGTAATATGGCAGGAAAGCACTTGTTTAAGAAGTTACCACTTTATATATAGATTACTAAATTGGAATACTTATATCACCAGTGATAGGTGTGTATCTGATGAAATCACACATTATCCTTTCAATGTAAACCCAAAAATAAAGATTGTCTATGTATCTATTCCAAAGGTCCATTCCTCTAAAACAATGTGATGCATTTACTACCCATTTTTTAGTTTTATACTGCATTCCTCCCTATTATTGGCACTTCTAGTGCCATTCATAAAAACATAGATTTCTGGTGGTAGGTCCACTTTAATCATAGAGGTTTGCAGAAGGTCAAGACACAGCACTTGGCTCCCTACAAGGGCTCTATAGATGTCCACTCTCTTATCATGTCCCTTTTCTCTTTAACTTGGTCTTCAGTTTCTTATTCTTCTTTGATATATTCCTTTTGGTGTCCTCAGTATACATTCTTTAAATAATATGATGAGCTCTGACCCAACCTTTTGAGCCCTAATTGACTTACCTTCATCTTTGGCCACTCATGGTCAAACAGCATATATCTATAGGTTCACACCCTGCAGCATGTAAATATAAGTACAGAGCTAGAGCAGGGGTGTAAGAATGAGGTATGTATGTATTTCTTGACATTGCTCAAGTAATCCTCAAATTTCCCTCTCAGTTTGGATTTTTCTCTTATTTTGGTGATCATAATAATCAGTACTAGTTGAGAATCTAATCTATATCTACTCACAGGATGCAGAAAGAACCTAAAGATGGTTTAACCCTTTCTCGCTCTTTCTCACTCTTTCTAAAGGCTCCCATATGAGGACCTTTTTTAATTCTACCAATTACTATGTATTCTATCAGGAAGGTCACTATACTACACAGTTGTTGGTAAAAGTAATGGAGATTGTATGGATCAATCTTAAGGTGTATGGGGGATTTAAATCAGAAAATTGGCCCTAGAGCCCCACCTTACCACACCGTGCACAGTTGTTATTTTTTACAGGATGGACTTCTTTCTAGCCATTCCAATTTGTATTGCTTTTAAAAATGTGTCTTAAACATACGGAGCAGGGGGAGGAAAAAAATAAGTATTTAGATAATATTGTAATGCTGATTACTAACAAATAACTGTAATTTCAACTGTCAAACTGCTAACATATGTTATTCTAATTTAGGAACTTGTTGAAAGGTATTTCAGGTTAGGTAGTATAATTGAGATGGTACAAGATGTTCTGTCATTACAATGAATTACAAAATCACCTTCTTGTCACATAAATAGCAAAGGAGATTTTCCAACAAAAATAGATTTAGTTTGTATCTCCACCTGCTGGTGCTATCTGGTATTGCAACAAGTTTCCAAAAAAAGTCATGTCATGTGTTAAGAAGCTGCTTACTAGATGGTCAATAGTGATGGCCGAACTCCAAATAGTGATGGCCAGGTCCAATGTCCACCTGTTCGTGGGAAGATAAAAATTCCCTGCCTGTTCGCTGGGAATTTGCATCGAAAGAAAACGGAAGTCGACTTCACTGATGTCACTTCCGGTACCTGGAACGCACAGTTCCTGGTTTCGATATCCAGACGTGACGTCACTTCTGGTTTAAGCCAGTTTTCTTTGACACAAGACCAGCTTCCCTCTTCAGTCTCTCTTAAAAGAATTATTTCGCTGGCCGATCTTTCTACTCATGATCCGGCCAGTGGAATAATAGTCACCTTCTTCCTGCCGGTGAACAGCACGGGTCGAACACTCGTACTTCATACGCCGGGGGAAGAATAGCGAACATGTTATGTTCGCGGAAGAACAATTTGGCCATCACTTATGGTCAATGAGATGACAACAAACATTTGTAAATTAGCATGCAAATTGTGTGCAGACTGAAACTGAGCCAATCATCAACTGTTGTGTCTGATTGCCTGGGTTTCATTTGCAAGCACTTGAAATTGTTAAATCTCATCGACCATTTCTACTGCTGAACACTGTACCAAAGCCATTGTGTCGTTCCAGAGCCGTAGCGTGTAGGGCTCTGGCAGGATACAACAAAAAGCAACCTTTGTCTGGTGAGGATTTCCTCATTACTCAAAAATCCAATGTTTTCTGTAATACCATTATTCGAAATAAAAAGCATTCATCTCCAATTACACAATTAGTTATGCGGATTTTCTGTAAATCATTTCAGCCTTTTGCTGATAATGTGTATTACCTGCACTGCTGTTTCTTCAAATTATACAAACATCCATCAATGACCTCTCATTGTCTCTTCCTGAAATAACAGCATTTTCAGGAGTCGGTTTTGTGGCATTTCTTTAGAGTAACTCTTAATTGTTTAAATTAGTCTTTTCATTGTGATACTGCTGGTAAAGGCTTATGATGGAAGTCAATATTCTTCAGTAGAGTAGATTGCTTCGGAACACAATGGCCTGTGAAATATACAATTTCTTTTCATTATGGCCTATTTGAAACCTTGGTGACATGGAATGCACATAGATTATTGCCTACAATAGGAACTTGTACTAATGGCATGGCAATGACTGGATAGACTATTTGGCCATTTTCTGCCAGTACTTTATAATCCTATAATATTCACTACTCACAAAATGATTGAGTCAAACTCATTATTATACAATATAAAAGGCAAGTAATATAGGAAATGGACATGTGATTACCAAGTACTGGTGGCAGGAAAGCACATTGTTCAAGAAGTTACTACTTTATGTATAGGTAACTAAATTGGAATAATTATATCACCAGTGATAGGTGTGTATCTGATGGAATCACAATTATCCTTTCCATGAAAACCCCCCAAAAAGACTGTCTATATATTTGTATGTGTGTAAATCAAATAAACCTGACTTGCTGTGTTGGTTTCTTGAAGACATTTCGCTAGTCATCTGACTAGCTTTCTCAATTCAGAGGGGAATCTGAATTGAGAAAGCTAGTCGGATGACCAGTGAAGCGTCTTCAAGAAACAAACACAGCAAACCCAGTTGAGGTGAATTAAACTATACAGATATACCCATATGAGAGTTAATAGGCTGGAAACAGCAGAATAAAATGCTTCATTTTAAGTTAATATTGAGATGCCAAAAATTGGACATAAGCAGTCCAATGCATGCAAATTCCATGCAGACTGAAACTAAATCAATTAAGTTCAATAGTCTGATTAGCCAATCAAGCACAGCAACTGTCTGCATAACGTTTGCATGCTAATAATAAAATGATGGCATTACATTGACTATGTCAGATAATAATATTTAAAAAAAATGCCCCTTTGAATACTTGTTTAGGATTGATTCAAATAGTCAACCATTAAGGCTTAATATTTCCTGGGATCAGACCACTTTTTTTAAGACTTTTGTAAAAGTGTTTGGATGGTCATCTATATTACAATTATAAGCCTGACACACACCTACAAAATGCAGGTTTAAACTAAACATACTCATTGTAAACATTGCCAAAAGAACATGTAGATCTTGTATTGGACATATACATGTATGCAAATATGTATTGATAAAACCTGAGTTTTGCCAACTTTCTTTCCAACTTCCAGTTCTTCCTGTTGGTTAGTGATTAAATCCATCATATTAAATGCCCGGATGAGACAGTTGGCAGGTACCATATTTTTCGGACCATAAGACGCACCCAGTTTTTAGGGCAGTAAAAAAAAGATTTAATACGTTTTCACATCAATTGGGGTAATGCAATGAATTAATGAATGCAATATTCAATTCAGCCAGAAGATGTCACTAGCAGCAGTACACTCAGCACAACGTCAATCTCCCCACTGATCGGGAGAAGGGAGGCAGGGCTGCACAGTCAACTACTCTCCTCTGGGATAGAGGGCAGTTCAGTTCTCCCTTCATTGCCTATGCAACCTCTGAGCTCTGCTGCCGTAGGCAATTGTACAGTACAGATGGGAGAGCCGGACACCGGCCGGCATCTCTCAACTGACCGCTCCTCCAGCTCCTTGGCTAATCTCCGTTTCTGGAGACCTGGCAGGAAGCCAAGGCGCAACCACCCACGGCCGAATGGCCTTGGGGTCTGGCACTTGGACCTGAAGACACAGGCACCCCCCCCCCCCATTTTTGGGGTGAAGTAATGCGTCTTATGGTCCGAAAAATACGGTAGATTATATCACTACTATAGGTTTAGTTGCTTATATCTTGGGATCTGGTATCTGTTTGACTATGCTGCTTTACTAGCATGAAGGTTTTTTATTATGTTTACCCATGATCTGCTCAGATTTACCCAGGTTTGAAATATTAATCTGTGTTGTCATCTCTGCCTGCTAGATGAAAGATCTCTACTGTCCCGCTCTACATGTATACATTGATTTATTTCCCCAGCAAAATAAGGATGTTTCCTTGACTCCCAAGTGCTTGCCCACACGCTATATATAGGGAGAGATCAGGGAACAAGTTGTTCTAGCAATGTTCTTAAGTCAAGAAAAACAGAGTTTCCAATAGTTGGCTCTGCAAGAATGTGCTCTCCGAAAAGCATCATACAGGGAGTAATAACAGCTATTTCTTACTTATAGGAAAAGGTGAACATTAATGGGGCATGAGTGTGGGAGGCTTGGGTTTATATTACTAAGAAAATACAGGGAAAAAAAACTGCCGATCCACAGTGATATTCACACACCAGCCAAACCACTTGTGCCATTTTAGAATCTTATTAATGGAAGAGATGGTCAATGAGATGCTAAACTTTACCATGTGAATTGTATGCAGAGTAAATCTGAGCCAATCAAATAAGTTGCTGTGCTTGATTGATTTAATTTTAGTTTACATAACGTTTGCATGGTGATATTGTAATTTCGGGATCTCATGGTCCATCTCTGATTAATATTATAGAGTTTATTATTTGCTTTAGGTGACTGTTAAAGTCCAGTCTGTCACAGATCCTAACAGGACTAGAGGATCTGTGTCTGCTGTAGCTGCTTCCAGCAAGAACAGTCCTTGACACCAGGGGTTAAGTGCCCTAGATCTCCCTCTACTGGATGCTTATGGTTCAGCTGCTCCTCCCTTATGCCCTTTATAAGGAAGTCTCAGATGACAGGAAGTTGCCTGATCTTTGGGTCTTTCATGGGTTTGTGACTAGCCTCCCTTGTTGACTGCTTGACTTCCCGGTTCCTGATGCTCTGCTTGTTTAACGGACTATTCTCGCTTCCTGATCCTCTGCACTTCCCGTCCCTCTCCTGATCTCACGGCTTCTGACTCTCATCTGGTTCATTGGAAATTCCATAATTCTTCACGCTTGACACTACATATTGGTTGTCACTTCTGCAGCCTTCTTACACAGGTGGTCCAGTTGGTCCAGTGGGTCCACACCCGTGAATCACCGGTGTCACCATCTCGCCGTGACACTGTCCAAGTTTGTATTACTGTAATTAATTATGAAAACAAATAAAGCAATTTTAATGCATTTCAGGAGCAGTCCCCCTTTGCACTGCAGAAATAGTTCTTCATAATTAACAGTATGACTGGACTAATTGGCTGTGATGCTTAAGGTTGTTGGAAAACTAGTCTTTAGAGTTCCGAGGTTTACTGGCTGATGTCAGGCTTCTACTAAATAAAGGAACCAGTGATCCTGGTTGGGTTCTTTTTGCAGCCATATGTTACCGACAAAAGTAGCAAAAAGCACTTGGGATTGAGTTCATATTTGGGCAGTGTCTGGACATACACCATATATAGGGGATTGTTTTTCCCTTAGGCACAATAAGCATATTGAATGCTTATTCTTCTGCCCATGTGATGTCACATTATAGTGTTGATAGTGTTTTATGCCTTAGGCAACAGCTACAGTGACACAAAATTTCTATCGCTAAATTGAATTTTGTAGAGCAGGCACATAGAAAAAGAAGCAATTATCTGAATTTTACGCTGCGACTTCATACAGCATGGTTTAAATAGATGACAAGTCACCCTTAGAAAAAAAAATTCAGGAAATCTGATCTGATTCCTTGACACTTGATCCTAATGGCATGATTAGAGAAGAACAAGCCAGCCTCTTGCTGGATGTAGCTGCATGTATCTATGAGTGATAGTAAGATCTGTAAAGGGAACAAATGTTTAGGGCAATAATCATATTTTTGTTCATTATTTAAAGCTCAAGCAAGGCAAGTATTTCTCTTACTCTTTAAGTAACAAGGGAACAACGGTAAAAAGCAATACCACATCTCAGAGCATTACTAATAAATGCACATACACACTTTATGAATTAAATATCATTGTTAATTAGTTTATAATTAAAGACTAGTGAATTTTTAAAGTGAATGTGTAACTCATAATGTTTCATTTTTTAATTCATGCAGAAAATCACAGGGTACTCAGTGAAACATACTCATTTTATACATATTTTTATACTGTATACATGCTTTGCCCTCGACATAAAGCATACACATAGCTGATCACATTGCCCACAACTCCCTATGACCAGCGATTGTCCACCTGCCAAGCGCCATATGAAGAATGAAGACGCACACACATTACATGCACTCAATTACTGTCTGCAGAAAGTTCCTCCATTGATTGGATTCCTGTATTTTGCTCTGGGCTTATCATTGGTTGGCAGGATGGTGAGGGCACTGTGTGCAATCTGAAGATTGAGAACTGACAGCAGAAAGTCCTGCAGATCTCACATCTCCCTGACTCTCAGAGGGCTCAGGGTGCCACCTTAGTTGGTCGCCTTAGGTGTACCCCCCTGCCTCCAAAATACCTACACTTTAGGAACCAATGCTTAATGGGAGCAAAGGGGTAGAGGAGTACAGAAAGTCAGGTAGGATCTGATGCTTTTCCTAGAAGAGAACAGTTTTTTTTAATGACTGATGTGATACATTTATAGGGTCACCTTAACCTACCCCCTTTCCTAATATTAAAATATTCATTACCAACCAACTCAAATATTGGTTTACTATGGCTAAACGATTTCTTTTTACATTTGCTCAAATAACCCTTTGTATGTCAATTTTGTTTGGAGAAACAATTTCTGAAATATACATCATCAATTGTTTTGTTGTCTCCTTCCTACAGGTCCTTTCCTACCATGCAACATGCTCAAAAACTGAGGTTGATAAATTTAAGGTAAGGTACTGCAAAATCTTTTTGGTCAATGTTTTTACGTTATTATACTCACTGATGCTTACGGGTTGATGTAAGCCGTAATCTGCAATACCTGTCAATCAGATGCCCTGGGCACAAATCCCAAAGAGGCAGGGCCGAGACCCCCCAGAGTTCACAGGTTTGGGGATAGACCCTGATGTTGAATGGCTGAAGGACCCTGAGGTTGGGTTACATATCAACACACAAGGATTGCTCCTCTGCCACCAAGATACGATTCAACCAGGGATGTCGATGCTAATCAGTATATTCTGTCCCCTGCACTCTATAGATAAAAATAAATAAATATATTCTAAGGCATGATAGGTCACAGTGTCCCCTTGTTTTGAGTTGTCAAGAGCAAGTTATTCCTAACTGATGATTTTTTTCCCACCTGCTGGAGGCTACCCTTCAGCCTCCAGCAGGTAGGAAACAAAAAAGAATTTATCTGTAAAGAATAACTTGCTCCCCTGAAAAGTCCCCAAAGGCAGCTATCCTCCTTCCCTTGAGGCCCTTTTTTAGGTAGACTCAGTCTGTCTTTTTCATTGTTTCTATTTGCGATGTGATGCTTGTATTTATTTGGTCAGTCAGCCCTATTACTGTATTAAAGATTGGCAAATGTTTGCCCAATCCAGCCAATACTATGAATACCTCAATTAGCAAGTAGTCTCACTAGCTGATTATTGTCAAATTAAATGTCTTCTACCTGGCGGATTGCTTTTGCTTCTCCTAAAGCAAGTAGATGCACACGGTGGTTCCCTACACCCGCCCCCCCCCCCCTCTCAGTTCTCCACTATCAACTTTCCAAATGGTGGACATCGCGGTCCACAGGGAATGCCATAAGGGCCTTTATTTTGCTCCCATCCTCATTGTTATGTGGGCACGCATGGCATTAGTTGACCCATAGCACAACAAAACACTCCCTATTTTAGTTCATTTTGGATATATAGATGATCATTTCTTGATCCAGATTTGTCATTTGTTCCTCATTTTAATTTATATTGAATATATGGATGGTAATTTCTTGATCCATATTTGTCATTTGTTCCTCATTTGAATTCATATTGAATATATAGTTGGTCATTTGTTCTTGCACTGCCTGCTTATAATCCACAATGATTTTTTAAAGCTTAGTTTTGGTTTAAATATAAAACGCAAATGAGTTGCCAGGTGCCATAGATTTTGTATGATGGGGAGGTTCTAGCATAGCCTAGTCTATTTAAGGGCACCATACATAGATTTTTGTGTTCGTGCAGTAAAATTGATAGTTTATTTGGATTGTTTGAAAATTGTCTTTCTCCTCAATTTGTTCAACCGAAAGTGATTACAATTGAGCATAAAATCAAAAGAGCCATGATTGGTCAGGTTGGAAAATTTCAGTTGATTGTACAAGTATTGGACAATGTATCTCAACAATGCTTTTTTGCCTGCACTTGAGTGGATGATTGGAGTCATTAAAACCAAGGTATTGACTAAACTGATGGAAAGTTCAATTTCAGATTGAAAATTCACTTTCAAAGCTTGTAGGTTTCCTGATGATGATGACAATAAACAAGGCATGTGTCTGCTTGAAAATTCAATTGTAATCTCTACTGGAAGCTTAAATAACACAGTTTTAACATAGAAGCTCAGTTATGAGACAACTGCCTCACAATGTGTTATTTTAATAAAGGCAACATAATATAAATGACTTTTGAAGTCACATTAACATTTAACAAGTTAAAGCTTGTGTTTTAGAGTTTGTACTTATAATTTAAAACACATGAGTAACGCTATATGTCTTGTGAAGTAACATAGCTGCTCAGACTTTGGCATATAGAGAGAAAACTGAAAATTGTGTCAGTCTTGCCTTGACCATAGTTAAGACAAATTGTGTTTTTTAACACTGGACCATAGAATTTGAAGTGAGAGAGCAAAAGTGTTTTTTTGCCGTATAAGACGCACTTTTTCACCCCCAAAATTGGGCGCAAAAAGTGCCTGCGTCTTATGGGCCAAATGTGTGATCCCGGAGGCCACTTGGCCGCCTGTAGTCACACCTTAGCTTCCCGCCAGCTCTCCCGGAACAGAGATTAGCCGGGGAGCTAGAGGAGGTGTCAGATGTTAGATGCCGGCCGATGTCCGGCTCTCCCATCTGAACTGTGTATTTGCCTATGCCAGCAGAGATCAAAGTTCTGCTGTCATAGGCAATGAAGAGAGAGATATAGATGAAATATATCTCTCTCTCCTGTCCGTGGGAACTGCAATCACTCTGTAGCCCCCACAGACACAGTAACGAGACTGAGAGCGAAGAGAGAGGAGAGCAGGAGACAGCCCCCCCCCCTTTCTCCTGCAGATCAGTGTGAAGTATGACATCGAAGAGAGCATGGAAGACCATGCAGGAATCATCCCATATTGCTCTTGGCAGTCAAAAAGTACCACACCTCCATCATGCAAATATATAGAAAGGGAATGGGGAAACACTATAGGGGTTGTATGCTAGGTGCAGCAAGGTTGGTGAGGTTTTTTTGTGCCAAAGTATGACATGTTCAGCTGATAGTGTACTGCTGCTAGTGACACCTGCTGGCTGAATTGAATATTGCATTCACTGAATATATTCCATTAACCCAATTCATTTGAAAACATATTAAATCTTTTTTTCTTGGTTTTCCTGCCCTAAAAACTGGGTACGTCTTATACAGCAAAAAATACGGTAATCACTAGTGATGAGCGGCATAGGCAGTATTCGAATTCACTATATTTTTATGCCTATATATGATTCAATATTCAAAAATACAAAATTCGAGCGTATCTTCAAAACTACTGGTCACATGTGGTATTTATTATCGCATTGCAATTATATTATTGCAATACAAGCTGATATAGCTGAATAGCTGATAATAGCTGATATTCATTATATATATTTGCAATTCGAATATTCAAACTCAACACCAGTAATCACACCTTCTGAATGTGCTAGGCTTGCATTTTATAAGTGCAAAATTACTGTCCCCAAATATATACCTGCCTGGAGCCCAGGAGAATCATGGTCAGGGATCTTAAAGGGGACATTGTCCCTGATTTGCAGTTTCATGTCACTAAAGAGCTATTCCATCTGATTATGGAGTGTGGTGTATGTCATCCAAGTAGGGCTGTTACAGTGAGGAATGTAAGCATTTGTACACCCTGCAATTTTACAAGTTCTCTCAATTAGAAATCAGGGAGGGGTCTGAAATAGTGTTGAACTTGAATATTTAAATTGGAAATATATTCAGCGAATATCAGCTATTTGAGAATTCACAAATTTTGCGAATATGGTGGCAGATATTCGCAATTTCGAATATTCACAATATTATGCATTGGGACGCTTATGGCCATGCATTGCAATTTTATTTTTTCAATGCAAAAATAACTTCCATGTGACTATTCATTTTGAAGGTAAATGCGATGCGATTATAATTGTGAATATATTCCGCAATGCATAGCCATACACTCGAATTGTGAATATTTGCAAATATCGCAAATTCATATATTGCCTATGCCGCTCATTACTAGTCTGAAATTCACATTGTAGGTGCAACCTCACCTACAATCCCACATATTTTTTACATTTTTGTATGATTTTTAAAGAATTTATTTGTATTGCAATACAATATTTGTATTGAACACCTGTACGATACAAAGTATAGTGATTGACCATAAAAGAACCCTCAAATCAGATTGCCGTGCGTCTGACTTGCGGGGCTATTCTGGATGATCACTCCAGGTGGGCACCTGCATTTTGCGGATGCGCACGGCAGTCGATCGTTCACTAAATCGACCGCTAATGGACGTGTGTATGGGGGGGCCATAAAGGTGTTTATACCCATTGTGGGGGTTTAGCTCAAACGGTGCTCCAAAACATCATTAATCCACACGATTCTTT
>CM070039.1:11116757-11134344 GCA_036250615.1 Ptychadena robeensis
CAACATGCATAAAGAGGATGATGTGGTCAAAATACTCATTTGCCTAATAATTCTGTATGATGCATTGTGCGTGTTCCTCTCACCCCAACCTTGGTAGACCTAGATATATTATATAAGGGATGTTGGCACACGGATGTTGTAAGGGTAGAGGGAACAACACATGAGTGAATATTTTGGTGTGTGGTCACACTGATTGTAACTTAAGGGTCCACTGTATATTAGTATATTATGCCCATACTGCTCAGAAAACAACTCTATGCCTGGTAACTTCTTTTATAAATAATCAGAGGCAAGGATAACCGCTATGATGTTTTACATTTAAAAAAACACATTTTCAAACTGGCTTATATGAATGAAAAAAAACAGTAGGATTGGTCAGAGTGATATACTGTATATACTCATATATAACTCTAAGCTGAATTATTCAGCACCTGAAATAGTAATTCGGCTTACATTCGGGTCAAGAAATAAATTTTTTTTTTGTAAGTGGACTTTATGAGTCCATGCAAAGCAAAGCTCCCAAACATGCTATCATCACCAAATTTGCTGGAGATGTAGAGAAAGGTTTGGGAATATATGAAAAAACTATTTTCTCTAGCAGTTTTTGCATAAATTAGGTTCAAAGTCAAGTCACATTTTAACCTATTTGTGCAAAAACGACACGTACTAGAGCAAATTTTTTTTCTTTACAATGTTCCCATCTCCAGCACTTTTAGTGATAATATCATGTTCAGGGGCTTTGTAATTAACTAACAAGCCTACTGAACTAACCCATCCTGCAGTTCCAAATGGCACCATCTTGTCCAGAGCTGTCCTGTCAGTATTGCACTGGACGAGATGGGGCTGCCCGGAAGAGATCGGAGCCCCGGCAGTGCATACTTATTGTTTTGTGCTGTCCCAGTGGCTCCGATGTAACAAGGAGGCTGCTGCAGGAGAGGTTTTCACAGATTTCTGTGTTTTCGGTGACATTTAAAAGAAAAATCTCCCCAAAATAAAGTCTATGTGCCCCCTTTGCAGTTAACCCTCTCTCCCCTGGTGTGTTCATCACAGACATATTTTGGGAAGTTAATGGCCTACAACATAAAAAAAATACATGTGGTGTGCTTTTGGTATGGAAATCTGGACCTCACAAGAGCGCTAGGAAGGTTTAATTAATAACATCTCCTAACAAAAGCACATTTGCTGAGTGTTTCTGAGCCTTAGCTGCTGCATTTCCCCCCTAGGCTTATACTCAAATCATTCAGTTTTTCACATTCTTTCCTAAAATAAGGTACCTCGGCTTATATCCGGGTATATACGGTAAATGAGTTAAATAAATAATTATACCAGTGCATCGATGAAAAATATTACAGAAGAGAAGCAGCAGAGTTAAGCAAATATGCTGTTAAAAATATCCTTTCATTTTGTACTAGGAGGAGAGCATGTGATTTTAGTTCATTTATTTCAGATCTGCCATAGTCTAATGCTGCTCGTTAATGTTTAAGGCTTTCACCTTCACTGCTTGGTCAGATTGGCTAGATGCCTGCGTGGGTGAATTAAGTTCCCAGAGGAAGAGCTCATTAAGCAGTGTCAGTCCCCTCTATGGCTCACAAACGAGCAGTGACGTCGCTGTGCTGACAAATGCATGCACGTACGGGCAGCTGAATGCCTGTGGTATGAATAGAAGACCTTCTGAAGATAATTCTTTCTCCTTGGTAGGAATGCTGGAAATATACTGCAAGTTAATGCGTGCACTGAACACATAAAATCAGAGATCACTTTGTAGAGTTCAGGATGAAAGGGGCAGAATATTGACCCTCTTTATGGTGTTTGTTAATTAAATCCTTCCCATTCCTTCTTCGTGGTTTCTTACTAGGTTATAATTCTGCAGGAAAAGAAACACTACAGAAGAAAAAGTCATTATAATGATAAGACAGTAAAGTAAAGAACACATATGTATACGCAACATGAGGTTAAATGGTGAGAAGTTATGCTTTATTTTTTATTTTCAGACGTCAAAATCGTGAGTCAGATATAAAGATCCTTCTTTTTGAGATTGCAGCATTTAAATATTAGAAAACTACAAAGCCTCAAGGAAAGGGGTAAAAGGGGTTCTTTTATGAAAGTAATCCATGTATGAGTTTCAATAGGGCTGTTCAAGTCCAAATCAAGAACAGAGGACAGTCACAACATTTTGACTAGTTAGTTTGGGAGTTAATTTAAAAATGAAATCATAGATAAACTAAGCCCCATTGACCATATGTGGTCAAATTAGGTGTGGAGGACCCCGGGGATGGGTCCTGGATGGCAGATTTGTCTCCCTATATTATGGATTGTGGTCCTCAGTATATTCTGGATAAGGAGTCCGGGGATAGACAGAGGTAACCGGGGGTTGCCATTTGTTATATTTTTTTGGGTTTCCGGACTGGAGTGGGAGGGAAGGATCTGGATGGGCCTTCCCACTCCACCTGGCATACACGCCGGGATTTGCTACTAACTGTCAGGCAGACAAGAACTCTGTCTGAAAAAGGCTCAGGTGCTCAGAGAGAGTGTGGACTGTGGGAGTAGTGGGCCTGTGTGAAGTCCAACACTCTCTACAGAAGACTGCTCCTGTGGAAAGCCTAGGAGGGCTGGCAGGACCTTGGGAAAACACTGAGCAACAATGGGGAGCTGCAAAGTTGTTAAAAGTACTTATGAATGGTTGTATAACGTACTGCAAGTTTGGATTTATGTTTGCCTTTTGGTGAAAATAAACCGTAGTTTTGTTTATCGTCTGGCAATATCTTTGCGAAATATGTAGAGATGATGGTGACAACACGTGGTGTGGTGATGTAACAATTTATGAACTCTAAAAAATATGTGATGTACTGCTTGATACTGGATTGATTAAAGCATTATACTCTGTTTTATAAGACTAAGTACTGCCTGGAAAATTCCTTAATTCCTACCACCCTGGTAAGGGTAGGAAAACGTTTCTTGTTTCTTTGATATATATATATGTTGGGATGTGGCAGACCAGCTCATTGGGGCAAGGGTTAATGCCTAATTTTTCTTGAAATGAAGCTCTGACTTAGCAGGGGCGGAAGAGTTCTTCAATATTATATGTTGGCAGGGAACGGCCTTTTTGACCCAAATTGTGGCTGTTTTATAAAGACAACCAAATGTAAACTTTGTATAGCATAGCTTTTGTATTGTATCAATATGAAGTCAATAAAAGCTCAAACAAATTACTTGAACTACTGATAAAATCAAATGTTTAAATAAATGCCGTTCCATCCATCATTTACAATATGCTCCACAGTTCATGTAGGTATGTACCATTGACATAAAACACATGTTGATGAAATATAGTCTCCTATCTACTCATTTGTAGACTTGAAATATCAGCAGAGGAACCTGGGAACATGTTGGCTGAACACATCTAGACCAGAAGCAATAGACAGATTACCATTTAAAATAATTTCTAAAACATTTATTTTTTTGGTTTTACGTTTTGGTTTCAAATTGAAAGTCTTTGAACTAGAATGGAAGCCAGCCAACTAACATTGTAAATGAGTTCAACAATGCGGGTCTAGTTCAGGAAACAAAAGACCATATTTGTGTGTTACATGCATATTTTTCTTATGAAATAGATAATATTATTTATCAGGAGATGTATAAAGAATAAGTAGGTTAAAACAACTTCAACTTTGTATAAATGTCCTATAAAAACAGGACAGTGTTTATGCATTGTTCATTACGGACCTTTTCTATTGAACCTAGGAAAACATCATTAAAAAAAGAAATTTTGCTCATGGAAAAATTGGATTTAATATGTTGTTATGGAAACAGCCATTTACAGCGATTTCTTCAAGGTAGAAAAAGCATTCATGGTGTTATGTTAACATTGCTTTTTACTACTTCTATTTAAAATTCGGTCAGAATTCCTATTCCAGGTTCACTTAGGAGAAAGTTTCAGAATAGTGGATACTTTCTATTTATTTGTTAAGTAAAATGTAGGAAAGCAGGCTCAAGGGTAGTGAACACAGGAACACACAACAGTGCCGCAGCTAATCCGCGGTTCAGATGCGTGGCTGCGCGGGCCGCATCCATTGATTTCAATGATCGGCCACGTTTTTGCCATGGATTTTAGCTCATTGACAGTCAGTATCTGGCAGGAGTAAAGAAATTTTCACTTTCTATATTTGGTACTTTACCTATTTGTTTTCTTATTTTAAACAAAGAAACCCCCAAAAACTATACATAATATGTTTTTGTAACCTTTAAACTCTACATGCAGATTACACATTCAAGGCACATCAACATTCTATGGGGTCATTGATTAGGTGGCGTTTGTAGTAGAAGATCTTGTGTTGAGGTTTGATGTGTTACCAAGACAACAGAATGCTGCTAGGATACTTTATTATACGATCCATCATTGACAAAATCAGATGATTTGTTATGCCCCCCTGGATATCATATGAAGTAAAGAAACAAAGTACAACTGTAACTAAAAATAACTGTAACTAAAAATAAATGACTGTATATCGGTAAGAATGTCCACGTTCAAGAATGAAAGGACAATAAAAAAACTTAAGTTGATTGAGATGCATGGCAACAATGAGCCAACAAATTAGCATATTTTCTAATATTGCTGCTCTTTATATTTATCCAAAGTAATGTTATATGGGGTATTTTATCCAATTATAATCAATGTAAATTTACCCCCCCCCCCCCCCCCCCCCCCCCCCCAGGTTGGACGCCCATTCCTGGCCCTGAGTAGAATAGAAAAATCTATCAGGGTCCTTTCACACTACACGCACTGAGATTGTGTTAATTATCACAGAATTAATACCTACACATTCTTTACCGATAAATAAACTCTTCACACATGCCACTGGTCTCCCATTTTTTGCTGTGGTTCAAAATGAACTGAACACTTTTCATATATTTAACATAATTAATGAGTAATTCCTAATGCTTTACAATGTCTAAAAGTAATGAAGAACAATGACTCCATATTCATGGCATTTAAAGAGATTGTGACAAAAATAATAATTGTTCATCTTATTTGAAATAGGGGATATATCCAATGCTTGGCAGAAACAGTGCTTTGGGAGTTGGGAACAGCATTGGAAGCGTGAAAATAAACACTTGACCTCCCTTTAGCATAGTGAAGCATTGGATATCAGAGGGTTCAAAGTTTCTGGGTTTCAAGGGATCAGTAGAGGAAAAGTAAAATGTGCACACACATGAGGAACATCAATGGATCTGGTTCAGCTTATGAACATCAATGTTGATAGAACTGGTCTTCTATTTACTTCTAACCAGATGTTGGACACCTCCATCTAAAGTTTTATATTTCATGATTAACGGTATATTTTCTGTGAACATATTTCATTTGTATGTAAAATCTCAACAATGCCCTTTGTATTCAGTATCAATACAGATTCACAAAGAATACTGTACATGAGAAAAGAAAAGGCTGCACCCGAATGTAGTAACAGTATAGATCTACAGAACCTCTACAGAACAGATTGTATAGATTTGTAGAATAGAAAAGTGGAAGTGAAGCAGGAAATATGAGGAGTAAAGGTGAAATTTGACACTAAAGATTTGTAAAGCTGACATTAGAGAATCTCTCTAGAAAACTAGAAGTGTGTGCGTAGATCAAAGCAGTGTTAATGGTGTCTGCATATCGGATAACTCTGTTCTGTTTCTGAGGCGTCAATCTATAGTATGACCCTATAGACCAAGACTCCAATTTTCAATTCTAGACAGATATGCAATGCTAGAGTCTTTGATACTTTTATCTCGAAGGGGGAGCATTGAAGAAAAGGGGGAAGATGGATTGTATTGAAGCTTTAATTTGCCTGTATGTCAAGGGAACATCGTTTCAGATTTTTCTAGCTTGGTTATAAACATTTTTAATTTGCTATTTGTGACCACCCTGCTTTTATGTCCCTGTCACATTAAGCATTTGGATTTTTAAAAAAAGTAACCGTGTGTAGGAGGTTCATGGGTGGCAGATAGATGGGCACTGATTTATGTATATAGCATTTTACTTGAATTATAATTGCTTTTCTCTCCATACACATTGATAGCAATCTTGAAACACCTAGATAGATATTATTGGACATCAACTTAAAGGTAGCAATTGACAGGTCAATTCTTTTGTCATAGTCTCTCAATTCAGAATCAGAACATGCGATCAACCAATCAATGATAGATTACAAAGTGATCGAAGTGCACACCACCTTGGTCAATAGATTTATTGTTGAACCTAGAAACCATCTCAGGCTCCCAATAAAGGTAGATTCCTCGAATTCATTCAATCAGAACTGATGACAGGGTGGGTGTATCTGAAGTGCTTGTATATACTTCATTAGTCCGATCGAACAGAAATCAATTGAGGGTCATTACTAACTATACATTGATCACTGAGCGATCAACCCCTAAAAAAAACTACTGGTACACGTCCAATCGCCTTCTGTTCAATCTCTTCTTTGATAATGATTATTTGGGGGGTGATCATACCAGGTGGGCAGGAATTGATTCCTGATCGAGCCACCTCAAGGATTAAACTGAAAAATTGACAGGTGTATGTCTAGCTTAAGGCCTACTAAACCTGAGAAGGTAATGCAAACTGAATTCGCTTGGATTTTATTGTCCATACAAGCTCTTAAAATGCCAATTCGCCATTTTTTGGGAAAATTTTTAGAAATCAAATCCATGTCAACTCCAATGGTCTTCGTTTGATTTTTTTGAAGTTGATATTTAGTTGGTCTTTAATTATCTGCAAACATTGCAGGTAGAGAATTACAATACATTACGATTACAATACCACCATGAGCAGTACAGACTTGGTGAGTGTCTACCCTACTATGTAACTATGGCAGCTATTAATATACTAGAGAAAAAGAGTAAGGATCATGGGTCACAGATAATAAGGGTGATTATATGATATGTGTGTCTGTGTATATGTATATATATATATATATATATATATATATATATATATATATATATATATATATATATATATATATATATATATATATACGCTTCTGCTTCTGCTTCTGCTTGTATAGCTGAAGTTATTTTGTTGTTGTCTATTCTCATTTAAATGGCTACAAATTGTAGTTTCGCCCCTGTGCTGTTTCATGGTCTGTTTCCCTTGTCAGCATGCTCAAAGGCAGAATGAAGTTTCCAACTAATTAGATTTTTCTTCCAAGGTTAGCTGGTTAGTAAAATACCAAAATCAGAGGCTTGTGGAAGCTTTCATTAAGATTCCCATCCTCTGCAGTAGAAAGTTCTATACTTGTTTTAACACTTACTGTTACTTTAATGCTGGATTACATGCTGCTGTGGTAGTGTGCAAAGCAATCTTATTTTTTCCCTCAATTTAAATATCCCAAGGGGTATTCTATGTTTTATTCATAGAGATAACTTTTTCTGTTAGAGTTGTAGCATATTAAAGAACATCTGTCATCAGCATTATATAATAGTTGCCAGTGCTGGCCTTCTGCTGAAAATGCTGGTTGCCCGGCTAAAGGACAGAGCTGGAGCATGTATGGCAAACGGAAGCTTAAAGCGGATGTATACTTAATATGTAAAAAAATATATGAATGAATGAAAAAATATATATATGAATGATGATGTCAGAACGTTGCTGCCCGATATCGGACGTCTCCAGCTTAGCCAATGCTTTACATGGAGACCCATGTGGACATTGACCATGGTTTACGGTCATGTCAGATATCCCTGTTTTTGAGCAGGATTGATTGGTCCTGCTCAAAAACACAGATGGCCGCATTAGATATGGGCCAGATAGATGGCCTTGAGCGTACACGGCTTCTCAAAGCAGCAATCGATCTAGCCTATATCAATACGTGCGTTCCCTGCTTTACTGTTCTCTTAACTACAACAAAGATAAACATTTTGCTTTATTAGGTGTGAAATTCCAGTGTAATGAGCCTGCAGTACTTCTGACTGAGGAAGGGTAGTTAATTTTTGAGGAACTGAGATACAAATTTTTGGTTGCAAAAGTGTTTCATGGTTCCAGGACACATGAAGTGTGTTGAAAATTGTACATGTTTGTCAGACTGGATGTGCCTCAGTTCAGTCTGAATGTACCGACGTGTCCAGCTGTATACCTCTCTGGCCAAACGTATATACACTCAAATGTAACAGACAAGAATAAACCGATTCCAATGTTGTACTATGCTAAAGAAGTCTTACAGCTCGAAGGGAAATCCTATAACTCTGAGCCACAGGCCTGCAGTTTGGAAAGCAATAACAGGCTAATAGAGAAGGAGGAAAAAAACAAGGTATTTCAAGGACAAATGCTGATCACTGAATTAATCTGCTACAGAGGAACAAGAACAGTGAAATTTATAGGTATGCTGACCTGTGCGCTGATCGTTTCAGAATTCGTGCCCACACGCTGCAGAGCAGTCACAGTATTGTATTAAATTGTGTTTCAATTGTATTTTACTCAAGGAGATAATGTATTCCGTCTGTTTACATCACAACAAGTTATGCAAGTTACCTTGAAACTTCTTTCGTTTTATTAAAGCCTAATTCCAGTAAAAACAAACAATTCACTTTCAGTTGGGAAAAGGGTAAAATGTTTGCTTCAGCCAAAGGAGAATGTAAACCAGAGTTTTATGTAACTTATTCCCTCATTCCCATTACATCATAAAGTGGGCCTACCATTTCAATAATAATCTCTACTGGGGGTCTGGAAAACCTATGCCCCTCTATTAACATGGAGTTTACCGAAGGGGTGGTGCCAGAATCAATCGGTAGGTCCGCCAAGAGATAGAATTGCCGTGGGCTTGCTGAGCGTATGTAAGTTTTGACTATCCCAGCTTGGGCAGAGGGCGGTTAAGAAGGTCCCTCACAGTCCATCCTCTCTCAGGACCCGACATCTCTGAAAGCAGTGACAGCAGGAAAAAATAACTGATCTCGGCGCTGCATTCAAATACACATTGACGTTTTTCAACATTGAAAACCATTATACAGCACCCCCAGTACCCACTTGCGATATTGCACCCTGAATTAACCCACAGAAGCTTGGCAGATAAAGATTTCCAGGGAACAGCAGGTAAGTATATTTTTTGGGATTGTGGAGCGCTATTCCACCATTGTACCAGCTCAGAGCAAAGTCAAACTTTAATTATATATATATATATATATCTATAGACAGAAAAACATAGGTCCCCTCAAGATTGGGACTTTGAGTGGAATGTGGGGATACTCATAAATAATATAATATATTGCATAAATAATATAAGATATGCGGACTATGGGTCCTAAATAAAGTGCTTCATATTTTAGAATCAATATTTGATTAGTGCGGACAAAGTGCAATATCTTATATTATTTATGAGTATCCCCACATTCCACTCAAAGTCCCAATCTTGAGGGGACCTATGTTTTTCTGTCTACAGTACTAACTCGGGATGGGAATGTGGGCTTCGATTTAACGATTGTTCCAGATACAAACCCCTTTTCAAATATATATATATATATATTAGAGTTTGAGTATATATATGCTTTAAAGGCAGTAATTCTAGCTGTCTGTGTTTTGATATTGACCACAACAGTGCAGGATCCGTAATTAAACCCCAATGGTATTCCTAAGGCTTTCTACATGGCCATCATTGGCTGCATTTACTTGCATCTTCAATAGTTTAGCCATTATGCTATCCTAGCTTCCTTAGCATCGGACGTTTGGTCCTCCTTCTGGTAACTAATAGTTACCTAATGCCTCTTTGGCTTCTTCGGTTTGATAGTCAGAGATGCTTCATGGAATGTATGTTTTGCTTTGTATTTGTATGTATCACAAGTTCAGATTGCCCCTTTTTTGGTTCATCATCTGGGCATGTTTTCCAGAGATATGATTACAGACTTTATATATTAATGATCTGATTTCTCTCTTGTTAAGCAGTGAGCAGTACAAAGTTGCTTCTGAGACTGGCATTGATAAGCAGCAGTGCTTCCTATAAATATACCGTATTTTTGGGACTATAAAGACGCACCGGACCATAAGACACACCCAGTTTTTAGGTCAGGAAAACCAGAAAAAAAAAAGATTTAATAAGTTTTCACATTAATTGGGTTAATTCAATGAATGCAATATCCAATTCAGCCAGTAGATGTCACTAGCAGCAGTACACTCTCAGCACAACGTCATTCTCCTCACTGATCTGGAGGAGGGGGGCCAAGCTGCACAGTCTATTACTATCCTCTGCAGCTCCTCTCCGGCTGGCTGTTACTGTATCCGTGGGAGCTGCAGAATGATTGCAGTTTCCACGGAGGGAGAGAGGGAAAGATGCCAATGTATCTATGCCTCTCTTCATTGCTTATGCCAGCAGGGCTCTGAGCTCTGCTGGCATAGGCAATTATACAGTACAGATGGGAGAGCCGGACACTGGCTGGCATCTCTCAACTGGCAGCTCCCCGGTCAATCTCCGTGCCAGGAAAGCTGGGGGAAGCCACTCAGGGGTCGGTGATTCGGACCATAAGACGCAGGCACTTTTCCCCGCCAATTTTGGAGGTCTTATGGTCTGAAAAATATGGCAAATCACCCTATGTAAAGCTGTAGATACCCACACACTAGCAAATGCCTCACTGTGTTTTGGAGGAATTACAGTCAAAACACTGTTCCACCCCAAACAATATTTTTATCATATCATTACTGATTATCTCAGGTTCAATTTAAAGAACCATTCTGCTCTAGTACTAATACATTGCATAGAGATCCAAAATGAGTAAGCTTTTGGCATACTTAAGAAAACTTTCGGAGTGCTTGAAGCTTGCCAATGACAGCTGAAGCCTGCCAAAGGCTTACCTCTAGCGAGAGCTACCTTCATCTGTATTCAGTAAACCTGGACAAGAGCCGAAAAGAGCTTTTATAGTTTCAGCACAAATGATGGAAACTCATGAAATGCTAATTCTTCCTGAAGATGATACTCGGTGTCCATATTTCCGATGCCTTTTTATTGAGGATTTCAGTCATATTTAATATTGCGGGGCTTTCACGCTCCCGCATTCTAGTTTGTTGATACTCCTAGGAAAAGTTATCCTGAAATGAATACTAATTAATCAGTACTGAACTGATTGGCTGATACTGTTTTAGCCTAGACAGGAAGCAGAAATAAGGGGCGCCATACCCGTATTCAGCCATGAGCAATTTTGCGGGTCAATGACTGCCGTGTGCATCCGTGCAGCTCGCTCGGGGGTGGATCATTCTCAAAACAGAGGCATCCACCTGGAGCAATCGACCAGGATTGCACCGCAAGATGGTCGCACGGCAATCTGCCTGGATGGTCCTTTTCTGGTCAGTTGCTATACTTTGGATGGGGTCCCTGGTCACCTTACAGGAATTGATGTGTGAGTGGCACGGGAGCAGAGTGGTTACATCATTAAGCTGTGATTGCTCGCAGGCAGAACGCATGGGAATCTGAACCGAAAAATTGCCGTGAATATGGGTAGCTTAAGACCAGATCAAATCATTCTGACTAGCCAATCAGTAAGGATGAATCTGATCAGCTTTTCTAAAGTGGAAGAACAAATAAAATGTATACATTGCAGCTTACATGTTCTATGTCCTATCAATAATAAAATGTGTGCCCTGGGGTAGCATCACTCACTCACTGTACTGTATCTATAGGAGAGCAACAGTCACTCTGAGAGCAGACTACACAACTTCTTCCCTACTAAGGTCCATTATATACTAGTAAAGGTGGTCAATGAGATGCCAACATTTTTACATTATAAGCACACAGTTCCATGCAAAGTGTATGGAGGTAGAAACAGCCTATCAAGTACAACCAATGTCTTGCTCACTTTAAGTCTGCTTGCAATTTGCATATTAATATTGAAATATCTGCATTTCCTTGACCTTCCCTTATCAGGAGATCTGGTTCCACAATCCACAGGGATGGCGCATATTACTATAGCTGGCCATAGGCGCTTTGATTTTTCATACGATATCTGACCAATCGATCGTTCACATGTTTAAAGTGTGTTATCTGCAAAAATTACAAGAAATCGCACAAAAAATCAATCCGTCAGGGATCGGACATGTCTGTAATTTTCAATCAGGCGCATAAATCATCGATAAATCGTATCTCGAAAATTGTGAACTTTTTAATTGATGTATGACTTATGATCGAAGACTTAATTGCATGTCACGATTGTTAAACAAATTGATCTCTGCAACATCTAAGCGCCTATGGCCAGCTTAACTAGTAAGAGTACAACATGTGCAGAGTCAATGGGATGTTATGAGCAGACCTGTCAACCCTCCCGTTTTGCCTGGGAAAGCCACATAAAAAAACGTGACTTTCCCAGGCAAAACTGGAGGGTTGACAGTCTGCTGTAAAAATTTTTGTGAATTTAAATATATTGTGAATTTGTGATCTTGAGTCATTATTTACCTTCATTTCGTAAATCTACACTTGTACATGCGCATAGTTTGCAAACACAGTGCACTGTAATTCCGGGTACTGATGTAAAAAAATCTAATATATTCATGATTACGTTAATATAGCACTAAATTCTAGATTTTTGCGAATTCTCAATATTCACGATCAACACTAATGATAAATTAGAACCTCAATCAGGGAAGATCAACCTTATCAGCTGATCAAATTGCTCATGTGGTTCTCCTTGAGTTCTAATGCAAAGAGAACTTTTCTAGGAGAACCTACCACCCCTATTTCCCTACCCCTAAAGTTCTGTTTTTCCTCGTTATGTCTACATTATGTGTAGGTAAAGCATCTCATTAACAAAGGCTATCAAGAATATCTTTATTCAATAAAAATGTGTTCTATTAGTTGACTCCAAAATAAATTCAGCGAACATGTCAGTTGTGAGCAGGAGTATTATCGAAGTGCTAACTGACTATAATCTGTCATTAGTTCAGGCTAGCCAGTGTCACTTTGCAAGTCTTTGCTAAATAAGGCTTCTAATTAATTATATATACCCATGGTGAAAAGGAAGTGTTTATAGGTGGAGAGAATTCTTGGAATATGCAGCAATGATTGTGAATGAACTTGTACTGTACTGCCCCCTAGTGTATGCATTACAATGTACATGGGTTTCATGAATGAGCGCCGTTCCCTATAGAAAGCAAACAGGTTCAAGATTACTGTAGTCTGTTACTTAAAATGTATCTAAGGCAGTGGTTCCCAAACTTTCCTTGCAGGGCCCCTCTTTTCTATTTAGGAACATTATCGAGCCCCCCTCCCTATTCAAACACAGGCTAAGAATGAATAATTGCGAACAGCCACGTGCGATGTAAGGCAATACAATACAGTCAAATTGAATTTGACGAATTTAGAATGTTCCTTAATATATTCGTGAAATTACACAAATTTGAATATACCATATGCCGCTCAACACTAGTAATGACCCAATTATTGCAAAGTAATTGGAAATCCAAAATGTTAGAAAAAGAGTTAAAGCTGGTCATAAATGGGTCGATTGCCATGCGATCAATGAACCATCAAATGCAATGACACAACTAATTCCCGAACAATCATTCGTTGATCGTTCCACGAATATATGCGCACCACCTTTGACAATTGATCCCTTGCCGATACTTGCTGATCCAACAAGGATTTACGGACATGTCAGATCCCTGTTCTATCAATTTTTCTTTGAAGCTCTTTTTTTCTTTGATCGCTCAAGGTGGGCTGCGTTAGATTCCCAAACGATCGCGCACTGCGAATGGTCATTCGTAATTGAATGCTAAATTGACCCATGTAAGGCCAGGCCCGCTCTGCAGAAGGGGAAAGACATATGCATCCGCAGTGGGGACATACAGGGCACAAGCCCTTATGCTTTACAGGGTGATCAGCCGGTAGTTCCTCTGTTTATAGTCATTGTTATATCCTACTCTGAACGGGGTCATCAAAATCAACCTTGTAGATACTCAAAGCACAGATTTGCTTGTTGGATAAGACCAGTGGTTCCCAAACTTTCTTTGCAGGGCCCCCCTTTTCTATTTAGGAACATTATCGAGCCCCCCCCTCCCTCCTATCAAACACAGGGTTAGAAGGATGGCCCCGCGCCCCCCCTGGAATACCGTTGTGCCCCCCAAAGTGGGGTCCGCCCCGTTTGGGGACCACGGATTAGACCAAAAATGGTAGGTCGAAGATGATAACAAGGGCTAGGTCTGAGTGTTAGGGCTGGAAAAAAAGTGAGTGTTGGAGATTAGGGCATTCGTTGTGTCCGGTAATGTATCCTTGGGAAATTTCTGGAAACCATCTCCCTCTATCCTCTCTGCCTACATTTCATTCTTCCGATCTTTTTCGTTTCTTTCTCCATCCCCTACTAACCTTCTCCTCCTCCGCAGGTTTTACCTCACCCTACTCCGCGTCCCTCCAGCGCCCTTATGTCTTCATCCCCTCCACCTTTCTCTAACCTGTCATCATCAACTCCTTTGCAACATACAACCGCACCTCTGCTCCCCTGCCGGGCACCCTCCTTTATCGTCCCCCCCACTATCCGCTTGCTCCCTTGTCTAATCTGTATATCATTAAACTGTCAGCATTCTTATAGTTAATGCGGAAGTCCAGGAGCTTGTTTTAATGGATGTTGCTAAATATTAAAGTCAAATTTTCTTATTAATTACACTTCCACTGTCATTACTATCCAGCCATCAATCTAATTAATGTAAAGTAAGTCATGTTGGAACTTTAAACATTGGACTGTTAGTTAGCAACCACGGGTACAAGTTACCTGTGTCCCTGAAAAGTAAGGCATCCTCCGCGAAAAATTAAGGCACCATTTTTGCCTTCACTCTGAAATATAAGGCATCCCCCCTTAAATAAGGCACCCCCAAAGATACGGTCTGTAACTATGGACCGGCGGGTCAGAGGGGGCATCAAAATGGCACAGAGGATTCAGAAGGGGTACTAAAGTGGAACCCGCCGTCTCATTTTGATTGCCCCCTCTGACCCCCCTATAATTTTAAGTGATCCCCCACCCTGATACCCCAATGCCGTATTCTTCTTCATGGAAAAATAAGACATTCCCCGAAAATAAGATGATGGGCATCTGTGGGAGCATTTTTAAAAAATTTATATAAGACACTCTCTTATTTTCGGGGAAACACGGTACTAAGGTTAGGGGCTTCGCAACAAACTCACAACTATTCCACTGTCATTACTATCCAGCCATATGTAATCATGTAAAGTAAGTCATGTTTGGAACTATTCCACTTTGAATGTTAGTTACGCAACACCTGGTACCAGTATTATATTTCAATGGGGGATTTCTGGAATTCTGCTTTAACCACCCTTGCATTATGGACTAAAAGCCATTGCCCAGGCAATGGTGGCGGAGTACACTGTACACTGTTTACACTGTACTCCGCCGTGATTGCCGGCTCTCCCCCCAGCTCTCCCCTGGCCTGGGGAGAAAAGCGATGCCCCCTCCATTAACATGGAGGTCTATGGCTCCGCCCCACTCCCTTCACAACAATCAAACTGCGCCCGTACTGGCTTTGGGCGTAAAGCTCAGGAGGTTAAAAATGGCTAAAATTTTATGGTTAATTATTAATTAGATATCATAACTATAACAATTCAGAAGCCTAACTAGTCACTTTGTGCAGCAGCACAAATAGAAAAGATGAATTTCCTTACTGTTTATAATTAACCCTTCCTACACTAGTAGAAATTTGTGGTAAAATATATTACACACTACTTTAAATGTGCATGTTGGTACATTCCCATACACATGAGCTCTCATTACTTGTTGTTGTTACCTCTTTGAGTTAAATGTTTTTGTAACTTTAACATGATCATTTTATTTATTTTCTTCAGTGTGTATTGCTTAAGACAATGGATTTACAAAGTGTGGTCCATAGTCTGGTGAATGTGATGCAGTTGCTAGGAAACACAATGGGAAAGCACTTTGAGGTGTACTAATAGGTCCTTCTAGAAGAGAACTAAAGCAATGTGAAATATGAATAAAATAATTTGAAGAAAAAAAACTACAGAGCAAAAATAACAGATTTACTCATTCCTTTCTAATACTCAAAGATAGATTAAACGCCGAAAAAGAATCATTTTCATGTGAAATAAGGATACATGTTCCTAAAGGATTGTATGGATTTCTGTATATTTACACATGGCCAGTCCCATATAAGATGGCTGCTTGTTTAGTATTTTAACCCCCCTAGCGCTTCTGACGGCTCCATCTCATCCTGCACTTTCTTGTCAGTATTGCAGTTGACGAGATGGAGCCATCCAGCTAAGCTCAGATCCCCGGCAGCAGCACATACTGTTCTGTGCTGGGGGGATCTGATGCTCTAAGCTGGCTTCTTTACTTAAGCAAGCCAGCCGATGTCACCCTCTCCCAGCCCAATTTTCATATGAATGTCCTGCCCCCCCCCCCCCGGGGGGGCACGAGACATTCATATGGAAATTGGGCTATCTTCAAAGAGCACATCTGGAAAATCACCCCCAGTGTCATTTCAAGATGTGCTCTTTGAAGTTAACCCTTTCAGAGGGTGTCAAATGGCTTGTATTGGAGACAGTGATAACTGTCTCCAATACAATTCAAAGTAAAACAAAAACAAAACACATTTCCAATTGTAATAAAAATATTATAAACAAACATAAATACTGTTTGGAAATCTTTCATATCAAATAAGTATTCAAGAGATTTTATCATTCAAATGATACATTTTATAATTTTTTTATGTACTTTTTTATAAAAATTGTGTTTCAAACATTATTATATTCAGGATGTCTATTAGACCCTTGTACGGACAGATTTTTGGAAAATACAGGCCTACAACACAAAAAAAGTCTATGGTGTGCTTTTGGTACAGAAATCTGGACCTTGCAAGAGCGCTAGGGAGGTTAATGACTAGTGGTGAGCGGGAATATTAGAACCACAAATTCTTTTTGCGGAACTTCAAGAATTCAAATATAGTGCTATATCTACATAATCTCGAATATTCAAATTTTTAAGGAAAGTACCATGCATTGTATTCACAATATTTGCATGTACAAGTGCCGATTTTTGGATGAATTACTTTTATGCAGCTGCTATTTCACATTCTGCCATTAGATGTCACAGTGACAAAACATTGCGCTCCCAATATTTTAATGTACAAGTGCCGATTTTTCGCATTACATAATAATGACTAGAGATCTCAAATTTCCGAATGTACTGTATTTAGAGAATAATTAGCAAAATGTCGCAAATTCAAATATTGCCTATGCAGCTTATCATTAGTGATGGCTGAACATTGGCCGTGTCCCTCCACGTACAGGCGGATTCCCTATTGGCAGGGAATTTGAATGGAAACTATACCGGAAATGACACCGCAAGGTCACTTCTGTTATATGGAACACACAGCTCCTGGTTCCAAAACCGAAAGTGACGTCCGTCAGACATCACGTTCGGCCCTTGCCCGGTATAACACTAGAGATTGGGTGTCTCTACCCGGTCTCTAGTGAAAATCACTTTTTCTCCGGCCGGACCAGGCGTGGAAAGGTCTGGTCAGAGGAAGAATTATAGACTAGAAGAAAAGCTCGGACAGTATCACAGTGATCACTAATGACTTGGACAGTAAAACTGTTTTCTAATATTTATAGGA
>CM070039.1:11134444-11145384 GCA_036250615.1 Ptychadena robeensis
ATATATATATATCGAGCTATATATATATATATATATACTATATATAGTATATATAAACATGTATATAATTGTAGTGTCCTAGAAGGAGTCTGGGATATTTTCCACAGCAACATTAGGTTGCTTAGTGTTTTTGTTTGTTTTTTGTTACAGGGTCCCGTGCTTTGGAATAAGAAGGAAGGAAATGGGTGGGCCTTCCTATTCCCCTAGGTTTACCAAAGGGTAAATGCCTGCATGCAGATCGTGGGGAGCTGGGTGTGTCTCCACATTAAGGTGCTGAGACCAGAATGTTAGTGCTTCTGAACTGGTATTAGACCATGGATTGCTGGAGCAGTGGATACAGGGGGGCTCACAGGGAGTGTGGGACCCAGGCCTTTTGCTGCTGAGAAGCTGAGCCAAGGATAATCACTTTATGTTTCAATTGCATTTTCTAAAGACTTTTAGCAACCAGTCAAAACAAAACTCACCCTCACAGGGGTTAATGGCATTGCCATTAACCCCTGTGAGGGTGAGTTTTGTTTTGACTGGTTGCTAATAAATACGAGCAGGAGCCTTCAGGAAAATCCTGTTTGATGGGTGTGGAAGAGCACCCCTTTGAGGCTGCACCCCCACAATAAATATATATATAACATTTCAAATGGTATGCATCTGACATGCATCTGATGTTCTTTTGCCTTTCCTTGTTCTTCCCTTCTTCATTGTACAAAAGTTTTGAGAATGACACAAATATTTGAAATTTGAAAAGTTGCTGCTTAAGTTTTTATAATAGCAATTTGCATTTACTCCAGAATGTTATGAAGAGTGTTCAGATGAATTGCATAATCCTTCTTTGCCATGAAAATAAAAAAATTAACAAAATCCCAAACAAACCTTCAAGGAAAGAGGTTCAATTCTTCTTAACAAGGCCTATGAGCATCCAAGAAAGTCCAGCAAGCTCCAGGATCGTCTCCTATAGAAGATTCAGCTGTGGGATCGGAGTGCCACCAGTGCAGAGGTTGCTCAGGAATGGCAGCAGGCAGGTGTGAACGCATCTGTACGCACAGTGAGGGTGAAGACTTTAACAAGATGGCCTGGTGTCAAGAAGGGCAGCAAAGAAGCCACTTCTCTCCCCAAAAAGCATCTGGGACAGATTGATCTTCTGCAGAAAGTATGGTGAATGGACTGCTAAGGGACTGGAGCAAAGTCATATCCTCCGATGAAGCCCCTTTCCCATTGTTTGGGGCATCTGGAGACGGGCTTGTCCATCTGGAGATGGGCTACCATCAGTCCTGTGTCGTGCCAACAGTAAAGCATCCTGAGACCATTCATGTGTGGGGGGGGGTTCTCATCCAAGGGAAATGGGCTCACTCACAACTTTACCCAAAAACACAGAAACCATGAATAAAGAATGGTACCAAAACCCCCTCCAACAGCAACTTCTTCCAACAATCCAACAACAGTTTGGTGAAGAACAATGCATTTTCCAGCACCATGGAGCACCGTGCCATAAGTGATAACGAAGTGGCTCAGAGACCAAAACGTTAAAATTTTGGGTCCATGGCCTGGAAACTCCCCAGATCTTAATCCCATTGAGAACTTGTGGTCATTCTTCAGGAAGCGGGTGGACAAACAAAAACCAACTAATTCTGACAAACTCAAAGAAGTGATTATGACAGAAAGAGTTGTATCAGTCAGGATTTGGCCCACAAGTTAATTAAGAGCATGCCCAGTGGAATTGCAGAGTTCCTGGAAATGAAGGGCCAACACTGCAAATACTGACTTAAAACTCATGTAATTGTCAATGAAAGCCTTTTGAAACGTATGAAGCGCTTATAATTATATTTCAGTACATCACAGCAACAACTGCAACAAAAATCGAAAAGTTTAGCAGCAAACTTTGTGAAAACGAATATTTGTGTCATTCTCAAAACTTTTGGCCAGGACTGTAGGTCTTTGTATTCTCTATGCCCTAGGTGCCCAACCTGAGGCCCAGGGGCCCCCCTTGGTCCTCCACATGCGGCATAGTGACTCACCTGTGTAGTGGTCACTGACCCAGCTTTCCTTATTATCTTTGGCGCTCCTACATCAGTAAAATTGTCAATGTTTGGGGAAGCCAGATCTACATCCAGGGGCAGGAGGGGGGTGGGTGCTGGTTTTGAGTGCCTGTCGGGATCTGATTCACCGCCTGCTGAGATATGTCGACGGGGGAGGGTCTGGATCGATGTTATATGCTGCCATTTAGTGATGCCGAGGGACGCACTTGCAGCTCTCCATATCAACTCATTTGCCCACCACTGCTCTATGCAGTGCAGGCAGATCATGCCTGGATAAAGGGGTTAATGAAACTATTGTTAGTGATCCTTTTTCAATGACAGAAGAATGAACACTTCTGTCACAGACAGTGATGATCTGCTCTATGGGGAAGGGGTAGCAGCAAGTTTTTATAATGGAGGTCATTAGGGGCCAATCACTTATGCCGGCCATACACATGCCGAGCTGGAGCGATATCGCCCTCCGATATCGCTCCGGGAGGCTAACGTGATGACGTCATCACGTTAGCCTCCCATTGCATTCTGGGGCCCCACAATTGGCCAGGCACCCTTTGCGTGCCGGCCATAAGCAGCGATTGGGACGCCGTCTTCATTGCTGCTTATGGCATCGGCTCCCATCGGCCAGAGATTTTCCGACATGTCGGATCTCTGGCCGGCCGAGAAGTGGGGCGACAGGGATCTGTCGCCCCATGTGGGCACATGCCGATAAACGGCCGGATTTTAGTAGTAGCTGTACTACTGATTTTCACCAGAGAATGAACTTCCAGCATCGGTATACTTCACAGTATAGGTTTCCTTTAATATTTGTCCTTTTTTGTAGCTGGACAATAGGACGGACTATTTCCATAAAACCGCAGCGAGCTTCCCATTCAGCGGAAAGAGAAGTATTCTGCTCATACATTTACAAGGATGACATATCCGCTATTAATGCCGCAGCAGAAATAGAGTTCATGTTCTTCGACACGCTGCTGTTTTTATTGAGAATTTCAGTTTTTATTACAGTTGCAGTAGCCAAACAAATAGCAGCCCCGGGGTTTCGGAATGCTACAAGTAAACAAGCAAATTGGAAGCAGCGAATAGAGAGAGCCCAGCATTGTACACGGAGCGAGCTGAAATGAATCATTACCGAGCATTGTTTGTGTCTTCCTTGGAGCTGCGCGAATGCTGATGTTGTGGCCCTAGGAGCCTACAGGAACAGGATATGGTGTAGGCCTTACTAGACATTCTACACAGCCAATTACATAGTATTGTTTAGACTTTGGCTTAAGGCCCCCATACACCTTACAATCTTTCCATACAATTTCTGTACAATCAAATTTTGTTCTACCAAAACCATGTAATATGAGGAGCTTTCTAAACCTTCCAATCACTATGCATTCTATCAGGGAGGCCACTATACTACAGAGTTGTTGGTAGATCTAATGGAGATTGTATGGATCAATCTTAAGGTGTATGGGGGGCTTAAGGGTCCCCACACACCTTTCAATTTCTCTGTCAAATTTCCTTTAGATCTCCTTTTGCTTAACCAAAACCATGTAATATTAGGGACTTTCTAAACAATCCAGTCTACCGGTGTTCAATCGCAGAGGACCCTATACTACAAAGTTGTTGGTAGAACGGATATCTGACAGTGAGATCTAAAGGTGTATGGCCAGTTTAAGTAATACTCGCACTGTTTACCAATTATACATACACTGCGCTCCTTCCTTTCTAATATTTAACTCAAAGTGACATATTTGTTTGTACAATGTGTATTGGATGACAGGTGCAGATGCAAATATGATATTTTATCGCTGCTGTCTCGGCATATGTAGACATATATATTCAGACTACCTGAACATGGGTGATTTATATCTCATTGCTCCATCCCCCAGTGAATTCCCAGACAGTCATCTGTTGCCTGAAAGCAGAATAGAAACTCTGTTCTGTGGACGGCAGCTGGAGGTTATTCTAATCCACCACACGGTGACATTCTTGCTCCATGTTCAAAATGAAACAGAATTAAAATGAGGGGAAGGTTGGGTGGCCATGGTTTCTGCTGCACGTTCAGAGCCGGTGATGGTTGTAATGTGTGGTGTCATTCCTGGCTTACTGTATTAAACATGATCTTATTGCATATACACCCCAAATAATGCATGAATAGATGTTCAAATAAAAACGTGGATGTATATTAAAAAACTAAATTATATATATATATATATTGTAGAGGATCCCAAGGGTGGATCCTGGATGGGAAGTATATCTCCCCATATTATGGGCTGTGGACCCAGCCGTATTCCAGGTAAGGAGTCCGGGAAAATATATGGGCAACCATGGTTGCAATTTGTTTAGTTTTTTGGGTCCTGGACTCTGGAGTTGAAGGAAAGGAACTGAGTGGGCCTTCCCACTCTACCCTGGGTACAGTCCAGGGTTTGGTGATGATTTTCAGCCAGACAGGAAGGCTGGTTGAAAAAGGTCTGATGTCAGAGAGGGGGTGGAGGAGCTGAGACCAGGTGTGCAGCCTGGGTGTGTGGAGTCCAACGCTCTCTCTGGAGCAAAGTTTTCATTTGGAAAGCCTGGAAAGCCTGGGAGGGCCTGCTGGACTGTTTGCCTGAGTGTCATGGGTTTGACTTACCTCTGAGCTGGTATGATGGTAGCTCTTCACCATCCTAAAAAAATATACTTACTTGTATATTATTTGAATTATATGAGAGTTTCCATCTGCCATGCTTCCAGCGTTAATTAATGGTGCAATATCATGAGTGGCCACTGGAGGCGTTTGTAATGATTTTCAATGTAAAAAAACCATCAATGTGTATTTCAATGCAGAAGAGAAATCAGATACTTTCCCAGGTGTCACTGCTCTCAGAGATGTTGGCCATTTCACCCAGCGTCATCAGAAAGAGAGAGAGGGAGCTGCAAGGGACATTCTTAATTTACTCATTACAGATAAGTTTTTTGTGCTTTTACTGGCACTTCTAGAGCCGATCATACAAAAAAAAAATCTGGTGGTAAATAAATAAATAAATGTAGGGAAGCCTGTAATATAGCCATCTTCTATTGGTTTGAATTTTTGTCTGCTATAGATAAAAATAAAATGATGCCAATTTATACAGTGGAGTCACTAGGCTTGGTATCACACGCTGCTGGAAAAACATGGTGTTACCCCATAGTGACATATATACAACAGGGGAGGAGTGCAATCATATAATATTAGGCTGAAGTGTTTAATTTTACTTTGCTCAGCCCTAGACACCACCATAGAGGTCCTGCAGGAATGGACAGAAAAGTATTATATACACCATACATGTAGACTGTATCATTCATAAGGGGGAGGCAAGATTGAAGTCTTCTGACTTGCAAAGTCCTTTATACAAAAAAAATCTCCGGTTGGAAAGTTTGGTGTCAACCCTCCTTTTGGAAGGGAAAGGTGTCACCGGGTGTGAATCACACTCCCCGTATTGGGCTAGTGACGCCACTGGCTCTATAAATACAATGTGGAGAGTTGTCACTCAGTGACACTCAATGAAAGGAACTGTGTCGCTGGGTGTTGTTAAAGCGGACCTTCCACCTCACTGGGCACTAGTGTTGAGCGAGAATATTCGAAATTAGAATATATTTGAAGAATATCCGTCATTCGAGAATTCGCACTATTTTGCGAATGTTCGTGCAGATATTCGCAATGGCGGATATTCATCATATTACGCTTCAATATTTTTTAACGGCATACATCACGCATATGTGTGTGCATTGGGAATGGATATGCGCAATACACACTTCGCTCGTGCTGGCTGAGATCACAGAATGAAGAAGAGAAGCTGTAAAGCTGCATTGCGAATCTTTGAGAATCATTGCGCACGGGCATGCGCAATGTAAGGCAATAGATAACAGACGAATCGAATTTCATAGATTTAGAATATTTCTTTGTATATTCGCGAAATTACGCAAATTCAAATATACCCTATGCTGCTCAACACTACTGGGCACTTTACACTATCAGCAGCAGCACTGCTGAGAATTAAACAATCACTGCTCAAAATTTAAAAAAATGTTCCTTACAGCAGGAGAGACGACTCTCTGGCTCTCCCCTCCCACTGGGCGACGTAAAACAATCATGGCAGAGACAGCTGGGAAGAAATCCGTAGTCTTGTGTGAATTGAAATGCAGCTTCACATCTGCAGAATTGAACGTGATGTAATCAAAGCTCCATCTAGTGGTCGTTTTATAGAATTACAGCCCCATAGTCAGAATTAAATATTGCTGACGTGTGGGCGGAACTGCTTCTATCTGCCCTTAATAAATATGATTTCCCTGGGAATGAGGAAGTGAGAAAGGTAAGTACATTGTTTTTTTTTAATTCTGTAGCAGTTTTTGCAGATGTATACTGCTGACAGGTGAGTATTATGTCAATGTAATGTATGTGTTTTTTTTATTTTGAGTATAGAACCACTTTAAGAGGTGATTTACACTTGTCCGCAGTGCATACAGGGTAAGAAACATTTTGTGATGCATTAGGGCAGCTTACTGCTTCATTGCGATGCAATTTAAACCGAATGGCACACATCATACCAGGCTGAAAGTGATACCATGAGCATATGTACAACAGCCCCTTATAGGTGTTAGGAAGATTAACTTGATGTAAATAATTTAATAAAATGTTTATAATCCATTAACCTTCTGGGCAGTTTGCCCGAACTTAGTTCGGGCGCAGTTTGATTGCTGATCAAACTGCGTCCGTGCCGGGATTGGGCACAACCTCTCTGTGTGCCTGCGGCTCTGTAGAAGAGCCACAGACACACGGAGCCCTTCCGGCCCCGTGTCTGGAGCGTCGCCATAGACCTTCATGTTAATGGAGGGTGCGCCGCTCTCCTCTCCACACACCGCCGCCGTCTGTTTGACACCGGCTGTGTGTAGAGGGCTGGACGGAGAGCCGGTAATCACGATTGCGGGAGAAACGGCTTTTCGTGCCATTAAAAATGTCGCGAAAAGCTTGTAACGCCCAGAGGGTTAAAACAAATGTGGTAGAGCTGCTTTAGGAGTGGAGAGGCAGAAATAACAATATGTTCACTGGTCTATATACTTCTTCTTTTATAAATTCAATGGAGTTCAAGTATAATGTAATATACCGTATAGAGAGCCCAGTATTAGTACGTAGGTCATTTAGCAGGTCTATGGTAAATGTTTTTATGGTGAATGTGTGGTTTCCTTGTTCGCCTTCAAAGCCAAAATACGTTTTTTTTTATATTTCTGGAGCTATTGAAATTATAGGGTTTGTATATGCAAAAGTAAGGCTATTATTAGAGTGCAGCCACTGATGGGGCCCTAAGACAAACTTCACATCTGGTAAGAGGACAATCAGTCTAAGGACGGTCCCATCAAATCTTCACTGACCTCATTCTAGTAATGAGATAAGCAGTAAGTAAGGATACAATTTCTCAATGTAGAGAGATGACATTTTCACAGATTTGCATATTTTATCTTTTAAATATTCAATATGCAATCTGTATAGATACAATGTGGAGAGTTGTCACTCAGTGACACTCAATGAAAGGAACTGTGTCGCTGGGTGTTGTTAAAGCGGACCTTCCACCTCACTGGGCACTAGTGTTGAGCGAGAATATTCGAAATTAGAATATATTTGACGAATATCCGTCATTCCAGAATTCGCACTATTTTGCGAATGTTCGTGCAGATATTCGCAATGGCGGATATTCATCATATTACGCTTCAATATTTTTTACCGGCATACATCACGCAAAACCCGATTTGCATATTTTATCTTTTAAATATTCAATATGCAATCTGAGGGTTCCTGAAACAGAAATAGATGATGGATAAAGAACACTTTGTAAGCTAGAGGAACCCATTCCAATGCATGCATTCCATTTGTTATACAGGTAGTTTGTTTTACATTTCCAGTATAAGGCAGATGCTGGCACTTCTTTCCAGTATGATCTTGACCAGATGAGATAGGTGAAGTTGTTTAACCTCCTGATTTTTTAAAAAGCGTGCAACGGCCAATCATTACATAGAGGTCCATGGCGCTGCCTACCACCTGCCCCTCCGGCGTGACCAGTGATGCAATCGGGGTGGCCACTTAATCATTGGCCAGTACACCGATGATCAGAACCGCTGTGGGAATTAGGTGGACAGGTGAGTTGTTAGTGAGTTAACTCACTTTTCTCAGCTGAATAATAAATAATAATAAGAATAATAATTGGTGTAGAGAGCTCCATTATAAGCAGCAGCCAATCATTACATTGCCTACTTTTTAAAGGCAGAGTGTCTTCCTTATTTGTAGAGTTTGTCAAACGTGACCATTCCGAAGATTAATTGCAAAGCCCCTGAACATGGTTTCATGGTATCATCATCACCAAACTTGCTGGAGACGTAGAAAAGGGAGCAATAGCTCTGCATGCCATGAGGCATTCCCTCCAGCCAAGCCAAAAAGCCACTGCCAAGAAGAGAACTTATCTGCATTAGCACTTGCAGTATCCATTGTCTGAACACACTGACCAACTTATGGAGAGAGGCATTTTACAATTAGATAGCATGAGTTGTGTATTTACATTAACATTTTGCATTGCAATAAATTAATTATGTGACAAAGACTCATCTCTTATCCCATATGTAAATAGCTACTCATGGGTAAGTTGCCAGATTGTAAAATGTGTCTCTTCATAAGTTGGTCAGTGTGTTCAGAGAATGGGTACTGCTAGTGTATAGACACATGCTAAACTTTAAACCATGCAGGGAAGACCTCCCTCCTGGCACTGGCCTTTTGGCTGGAGAAATATAGAGTGAATACTACATTCCTGTGTACTTTGCTGGAACATTCTGTATATTCACTTGATATCTGAATGGCTGTTTCTCCCCTAATTTTCTCTCCATATCTTTGGGTGTGTCTTATAGTGTCTTATATTTTTGGAGTAGGGTTTATATTTGTAGCATAACTGCAAAATCTATGGCTTATTTTCAGGGTAGGTCTTTTTTTTTGGGAAGAATGGGTACCACTAGGAATTCTCATACCTTTTCTTTCTTGTCCATTTAACAGTTTTTTTGAGCATTTAACTGGTTTGCAAATTCTTTGTTTTGTAAGGACAGTTATCTGTGGTATATGTTTCAGCCAGGGCCATTTCTCCCACTTTTGTCCCCCCCGCGTGCATATTATAGCACTATGCATCCCCCTCTCATAAACTTTTGTGCTAGCACACCCCCTCCCACTCACCAACTTTTCTGCTAGTCCCCTACTCAACAACTTTTCTGCTAGCACATCCCTCCCCGTTGACAAGGGGCCCCAGGCGATAATTTTGCACAGGGTCCCCCAAATGCTAGAAACGGCCCTGGTTTCAGCAGACAGAGTGTGAGGGGCACGGACAACAATCAACCTTTGACAGGAGTAGCGGCCTTCTCTTTTGTCAATGTGTTATTTTAAAATAGGAATGTCTTTCCAGCAGGCTGACATGCTGCTCTATTCCTCTACCCAATTCTTGTGAAGAACACAAAGAACGGGTTTTCCAGCACAATGAAACACACACTTTGATGTATTACTGAACATTTGTTGAAAAATAAATCCTATGTATGAACAAAGTGTATTTGTCTCTTGAAGCAGTGTGTAACCCCGCTCTCTATCATTCAAGGCAGCCAACATCCCCTTGGTGTCAGAACTCTTCATCGCTGACATCCATTTTGATGACTTCTCCCTGGACGTGGACGAGATGATTACAGCAGCCCTGAGAATGTTCATGGAGTTGGGAATGGTTCAGAAGTTTAAAATTGATTACGAGGTAAACATCTGCCGCGTTCATGTATCAGCCGCTCTTGTACTGGCATAGGTCTCCTGTACACTGGTAATGAGATCTTCTGCCGCACATAGTACAACACATCTTCATGCCCCTTCTGTTTTACAGACCCTGTGCAGGTGGCTGCTGACAGTGAGGAAGAATTATCGGATGGTTCTCTATCACAACTGGCGGCATGCCTTCAACGTGTGCCAGCTGATGTTTGCCATGTTAACTGTGAGTATCGAGGATCCTGTTCTTTCTTTGTGCGTGCTGGAATGTTTCAGGGTGTTCATCCTCACTTCTCACAGACTTTCCAGAAAAGTGTTTATATATGGAGATTCATTCATATTGATTTTTATAGACATAAAGCTAGCCATACATGGGTCGACTTTTACTTTTATATCGATCAATCATACCACCACACAGAGGCGTAGCTAGAAATGACTGGGCCCTATAGCAAAAATGTTTATGTCCCCCTCCCCCCCATCCCAACCTGTCACTCCAATACCTGCCCTTCCGAGAGTGCTGGGCCCCCTTGTGAATATGGGCCCCATAGTGGTTCCTACGCCACTGCCACCACACAGTGTGATTGAGTTAAACACGATGGATTTACGCACGTACTATAGAGCGAATATGTAGTACGATCGTAATACAATCATAATTATGACCGTAAGCAAATAGATTGAAATACTCAAAAAACATCAGATATTTGTATGATGAAGCTAAATTTACCAACATGTCGGATCACTTTTTGATTTTGGTTGGATTTAGATCACTTTTGGTCGATTGTATATGGTGTGTGGGAATCAATTTCCATATGATTGACAAAAAAAAAGATCAAACAGAAATATCGAACGACTTGTAGATACTCCTTCTGTCATCTGCAGTACACCTCTACATGTAAAGGTATTCCTACTTCACCTCTGGATACTTAACATCCCAAGCAGTCATGACGAGCCCAGCTGATGGGCCCAGCTGATGAGCTGGGCATGGAGACCGTGGGGTCTCTATGCAAAGCATTGACTGAGCTGGGGACACAGCTTAAATAGCTTAATTTAAAATTATTAGATTGAAGATCAGATATCAAAAGATTTTTTGTTCAATATCGTTCAATTTTGTTCGATATTACTCCCTTTCCCTATTGAGCATG